>NEWO01001210.1:101459-127526 GCA_003013225.1 Phalaenopsis aphrodite
TATATATATATATATATATATATATATATATATATATATATATATATATATATATATATATATATATATATATATATATATATATATATCGATGGGCTCCCCTCCATAATGCCTAGAGAGGAAACTAATTTTTCTTCTCAAAGAATCCTGGACCCCTACAGAATGCACGGAGGCGAAACTCTAACTTTTCTCCACAAGAATTCTCACTGGCCTGAAACACGGCCCTGACCCATTGAGTAACATGTTTAGACAATTTTATAAGTTTTCATCCAGCTAAGCTAATCTGAAAATGAATTTTGAAATATATATTAACATTCGAACAACCAAATCATGACTTAATGTGAATAATTCCCTACAGATTTAATTTGATTAAAAAATAAACAAGACTTCTGTACTCAAATAAAATTTACCACAATTTAAATTTTTGTTTTTTAAGAAATAATAATAAAATTTAAAATTATTTGAAAATCTGATAGATTAATTTGGACTTATTTCATAAAATTTTAAATATTTTCTAAATCACAATTTTACTAGAAAAAAAATTTAATTATAATTCTTTAATCTAAAATTTGAAATATATTACATTATTTAAAAGATTAACCCTTTTTAAATTCTTTTTGACCCAATTTATATTACTAGATATAATTTTCTTAAAAAATAATAATTTAAGAAAAAAAAATAACTAGTAATAAGAACCAATTTGATCATTTAATATAAATTATAATTAATTTTATTTAAACTTTTTTATTTGATGCCCACCTTTAAAAGATTTCTGGCGGAAGCTGGTAGCGCTTTTGCCCTTCAAGCATGTTCCTCACTGAAGTGTGTGCTCGTAGTTGTCGACAGAATAAAACAATTAAGCCAATACATGAATTATAAAAAAATAGTGCCGAATAAAGTATCTATTAACCGTAAAATATATCTTTAAGAAAAGCATGATTTTTTATAAGTTGTGAATATGATGATTTAAAATTCACGAACCAGAAAGTTACTTAAAGTTATATGAAATTGGAACGCATAATATATTAAAGTAAATGCGTTCTTTGAACCGAATACAAATGGAATAATTATTTTCTTATAAATTATAGTTAGCGAAATTATTTTGTTTTAGCAACTTACCAAGTGGTCAACTTGATTTATACATTAATGAGTTTCTTGTTATGAGAAGTGCATACTTACTGCGGCGCATTAGTGTAAAGGCAACCTAATCAAAACTTTTATAGAATTCTAAGAGAGTCAATTGACTTTGAAACTTAACTCAAATTGAAAAAAGAAGGCATTGTTGGCCAACTGGATGACCATGAGAAATCTCTAGTGCTATTGTGAATTAGTTATAGAGATCATGTTGCTCAAGGTCTGAGAGATGACTATCACGAATAAAACCAAGTCGCCAAAACAATTCACCAACATACTTGGCTCTAAAAGTTTGTTGGATACGATCCTTCAAGGTGTTCGAAATAACAACCCACGAACAATTTGGTTGAGTTAAAGATGAAACCAGTCAACAACGTCCATACAATTTCCCACCTTATTTGTAAAGTTGTAATGCATATATAATGTAACTAAAGAGCTACAACTATCAAATCATCCTTTAATAACTTGCCTTCATAAGGCTATATCATAAATTGACCATTTTATTTTCCGACATATGAAATTTTCATATAGAACTACTCTTTACTCCTACTGAACTAGTGGGCACGCATATTCCATTATCTTAAATCTAATACTTTATGATAATAAGAAATAACACATGCTCCGCATGTGGAAATAATTTAAAGTTTATTTGATGCATGTATTATTTTTAATTAATTAAATATTATTTTGAGTATTTTGATTCTCCATGCATATAGACATTTCACCATGACTTGAAATTTTAGCATGTAGTTGCCTTTATCTTAGGAAACATTCTCTAATTTTTTAAAAGTTAGAGGAGATCTCTAGATAGAGATCCATATTTTTCAAGTTTATATCTATTATTTGCATAACTTAATCATACTTCACAAA
Source organism: Phalaenopsis aphrodite (assembly GCA_003013225.1). NCBI lineage: Eukaryota > Viridiplantae > Streptophyta > Magnoliopsida > Asparagales > Orchidaceae > Phalaenopsis > Phalaenopsis aphrodite. Next base: position 103,464 of record NEWO01001210.1, read on the forward strand.
CCCTAAAACACAAAGATAATTAATTTTAGAAAACACAAACATCAACATGACTTTATTTTTAATCTCCATTATTGTTTAGGACTCAAAGAACTCCCCATAAAAATTTTAAAATATTTTGAACTCATTTGATAACTCAAATTAATTTTCAAAATTAAATAGCATTTTTGACACTAAATTGCTTTTTAATAATCAAAATATAACTTAAAAAATTATCAAAATGAGTTCTTGAAGTTCTCTGTGATTAGATAGATTTTCTAAAAAATAAAATAGTGATTAAAATAAAAATCTCATTTTCAACCTATTGTTAAATACTTAAATAAATAAAAAATGATAAAAATAAAAAAATAATAAAATTTATGGGAATGTTTTAAATTGTTTTCTAAGCACTTAGGAATAATTAGAATACTTTTCCTAATTTTCTAAATTAAGATATTGAATTTTAAAGCTTAAAATAATTTTTAAAGGCTAAGAATGGATTTTCACCAAAATAATTCCAATAAATCAAAGAAAAATAAAAAATATATAAAATTTGCTTTTCTAGGTTCTCTGACCTCAAGGAAATTTTTCAAAAACATAAAACTTAATTTTCAACTCTTAAAATATTTTATAATTAATAAATACTCTAGAAATTAAAATAATTCTTAAAATTCAAATATAATTCAATAAATCATGAAATTTGGTCCAACTGGTTCTCTAATCAAAGTCTACCTATAACAAATATTTCAATAGATTAGACTATTCCTTGATCAAGTTAGGAATCTTCTTTGAAAAATCTTTTTTTTGCATTAAAAAAAATATGTAAATTAAATTAAATTTTGAAAATTCACATTTTCTCCTCTGATGTCTTGATTGACCCATGATTAAAGTAAAATAAAAATTCCAAAGTCATTTGAATTAAATTTGACAAATTATGAAGTGATAGAGCCTTAGGGGCAAAAGTGTAATTTTGGAAGTTTAGCATTAATTAACATTTATGCTTAATTCAAAGAGGGAAAAGGGTAACCTCTGATTTTAACTAATTCATATGGATGATTGAAACCAAAAGGGGGATTAATTGGTAGAAATCAATCTCACTTTTGTTAATTAGAGGATAAATTTGTAATTTCCCTAAATTATTAAAATTTGGAAGTCTAGTCAAATAAATGATCCTAGACTTAGGGGTATTATTTTGGGTGTTCATAACTCACTAATTTAATACCCCAATTTGATGTTCAAATGACTTTCAAAAATGAATCATCATCACTTAAAATTTTAAACTCTTTCAAAACTAACTAAGACATCCACCAAAACCTTAAGAGCTTAGTAGTGACCTAAGCTAAATCAAATTTGGATAAAAAGTGACATAATTAAAATTGAACATCTTTAAAACACTACAAGCCCAAATTAAAAAGTTGGCTAAATGTCTTTGATATCGCTAACTTGCCTCTTTAAGGGTTTTCATCCACATAATTTATAAATTAAATCATAAATGATAATTTCCATACTCTTATGGATAATTGAAACATCAATGCTCACTGAGCATTAGGAGTATTTTTATAGGATTGATTTATTAAGCAACATAATAAGTTTAAATGAGCTTGAGACTTTTCACCAGGCAGCGAGAGGGAAGCATGAACCTGCTTCTTCCTCCAAATATGTTGGATACCTCAAAGGTCTACTAAACTAATATGTTTTGCTTAACAAAAATCATCCTTAATCAAACTAATAGGGACCCACCAAGTTATGACCTAGGCTTAGGTAGGTCACTAAAACCTTACTTTTTTTGCTTTACATAAAAGGTTTTAACATGCATTTCAAGTTTCAAGTGGTGGAACGAGAAAACTCGCCAAGTACGCTTTTATAGTTTACAACATTATTATTTCTTAAGCTTTCCACATTATGCTTACTTTCCTACATGTATGAAAAAAATTTAAACTTGCATGCTAAACAATGTAACCCTGCATGAAAACTAAAACTTTCAGGATAGTCATAAAACCAAAACCAAAACCAAAACTAAAATTAATAAAGATAAAATTCACCGCCACAACATTCAAAATATAAAACAATTCAAAATTTAATCACAAACATCACACAAAATCACAACTACAACTAAATTAAGACATCTCTATCGGATGATCGGGAATACCTCGGGGGAGGTAACCTTTGCTAACGAGGCTTCCCATGGTCTAAATGAAATTAAGGAACTCATTAAGTTAAGTTTAGTAAATTCATTTGGACTAAGTGAATCCAATAGAAAATAATGGTGCCGGAACGAGGGAGCCGTGGGATCCTAATTTGTGTCACTCTAATAAACTTTAACATCCTCCATAAAATTTAAAGAGCTAAATCTATTAGGCCACTTGATTTGACATCATAACTGGACACCCTAGAAAACATAAACTCGTCACGGCAAGGAGCTTGGAGCAAGCTTAGTGGGCAACACGACCATCTTCAACAACAAAACTTGTCTTCCCCAGCAAAACAAATTTCCTTCCTTAGAATTAAACAACAAAGCCATAAGATTTCGAGGTTGTCTGTCTAGTGCAACATAAATCCTCAACTCATCTTTAAGCCTTTGTACAACTCTGTTGTACAATATAAGCCCTAACTCGTCTTAGGATTCTGAGGTCATTATTATCATGAACTAAATACTCACATCTTTCAGGCTATTTGTGTGATTGTTTCACACAAATGTAAGCCCTAATAAATAAAATCTGCAGGATGAAACACTTAAATAACTTCTCCACAAAATTGAAGCTAGATCATAGGATAGACCGGGAAGTCACCGAGGTTTTCCTCTAGATCTATGACATCCCCTAGATCTTCCTCCTTTCAATTTCAAAAAACAAAATGTTCCAAACTTGAGCCACTCCCATTTCACACCTCTCTGTCTGATCTCATTGAACAGTCCTATTCTCTTAAGGTCCTTGAAGATAATATTTCCTGATTTTTATTGAAAGTTTTCTTAGGTGACTTCAGTCATTTAGAATGTAATTAACTATAGGGGTTTGCCCTTATAGGAAGCTTTTCAAACTCAGCTTAATATAAACCCTACTTAATTCTTCATATTAAGTAGGGGAAATTGTCGTCAAATAAAACGGTTTTGCAGACTAAACATATGTCATATATTTCTTAGTTTATTTGATCGAGCCTCATCATCAAGTCTTGTGTTTATCCTTTGGGATAAATATGGAGTTTGAGGTGAAAGGTTCTTTCATTTAAACTATGAAAATTATGCGTTCAGTTTGATTTCTTATTTTTCTAAACATTAAAATGTCCTTCTAAAGCGGGCGGTGGGATTTCGATTCCGGTGACCGACAGCTTCTTACGGGAAACTCCCCCAACCAAAATTGTGCCAACAATCACCTAAATTAAAATTCTAACATTTTCTAACCTTTCTCCCATTAGATTTATTAAGGGGTGTGGTAGTGATCTAGGCTCGATTTTAAAACTTGTTTGATGGGATTCAGAAGATAATATGATTGATGATTAACACTATCAACCCGGCTTTAGTGGTAGGTAAAAAGTCCTTAATGACTGGGAACTTGCCTTAGGGGCATTCACCTACATAACTTATTAAATCAAATATCAACTGATTAATTGAGTACCCCCAACCCTCAAGAGGATTAAAATGTCAAGATTCATCGAATAATTGGCAATTTTAATTTGAACTGGGATGATTAATGGAACAATATGATAAGTTCAAAATAAATTCAAATGGTTCAAGGGATCTTTAAAGCAGTATAGGATCACTCCCTAAACACTTTGAAATCTCTTGAATATTCTGAAGGATAAATTGAACTTGCTATATTCTATTCTAAAACCACCCATTAAAATTTTTCAGGACTCAATAAGTCATAATTTGGAGTCTTTTAGATACACCTTCATCTACTCTTGTAATTTATTTAAATTCTTGTTAAATTATATACATGTTGCAAAAGCTAATATTTCAGCGTGAATGTCGAGAAGATGATAGGTACGCTTTTATAGTTTTATTCAATTTCTTTGATTTTACTTTCTGTAAAGATTGTAACTATTTGGGTGTGTACTTTACTTCACTTGTTAAATCAAAACAACCTTTAAAAAAAATTAATCATGTTTTTCAAAACCTAAATAAATTATTTTAAAGGTGACCATAAATATTTGAAATTTACAAAACTTAAAGCGTCCTTTTAAATTTACGGGAGTCCCTCAGAGGTGATAACCTACGGTTGCTAATGAGATCTCCCGAGTTTAAATAGGTTCATAACTCTTTTAAGCTAAGCAAATTTAAAAGAAAATAATGATACAGGAATGAGAGAACCACTGGATCCTAACCAGTGTTACTCTAATCAACTTTAACATCATTCATAATATTTAAATAACCATAACGTTAGGAAACACTTGATGGACTTGACACCTTAGAAAACTTAAACTCACTTAAACTCGCTACGACGAAGAGTTTGGAGCTAGCATTATGGGCAGCACGACCATCTTCAACAACAAAACATGTCTACACAAGCTAAACCATTCCTTAGAATTAAACAACAAGCTATAGGATTTTGAGGTTGTCCGCCTAGTGCGACAAAAATCATTAAATTTTCCTTAGGCTTTTGTATGACTCTGTTATACAATATATAGGATTCCAAGTTGTTGCTCATCACGACCTAAATCCTCACATCTTCTAGGCTAGTTGTGTGATCGTTTCACATGAATATAAGCCCCAATTAATAAAATTGGGAGGATGAAACATTTTAAATAATTTCTTCCTCGAAATTAAAGTCAAACCATAGGATATCTTAGGAAGTCACCGATGTTCTCCTCAGGATCCATGACATCCCCTAGTTCTTATTCTTTTAGATTCCATAAAAATGCTCCAAATTTGACTCATTCCCCTTTCACACCTCTTTGTCCAATCTCTTTGGAAAGTTTTATCCTTTGAAATTCTTGAAGACAATATCCCCTGATTTTTATCGAGAGTTTTCTTATGTGATTTTGGTTAACTATAAGGGCTTGCCTTTATAAGAAACTTTCAAGAACCCAGCTTAATATAAACTCTATTTAATTTTCATGTTAAATAGGGGAACTTGTTGGCTTATATCAAAATGGTTTTGCAAACAAAACAGATGTGATACATTTCTTAGTTTATTTGATTGAGTCTCACTATCAAGTCATGTGTTTATCTTTCAGGATAGATACATGGCTTGAGGTGTAGTGCTCTTTCATCTAAACTTTAAAAGATATGGAACTATTTTGATTTCATATTTTTCTAAATTATATATATATATATATATATATATATATATATATATTAAGCGCCCTTCCAGAGAAGGCGTCGGGATTTCTCCTTCCGTGAGCGATAGTATTCATAGGACTCTTAGAATTGTACCGACACCCATATTTGCCATAGTTTAAAAAAAAGCATAACACCACAAATGATACATTCATCCTGAGAAATAGACACATTACTTACTGGTGAATCCCGATTACATAAACTAAAGAATTTATGACATCCATTTTGGTCTGCAAAACCATGATGTTAACCAACAAATTTCTCTCATCTAATACGAAAGATTAGGTAGGGTTTGTTAAGTTCGGCTCTAAAGTTTCTTATAAGGGTTAACCCCTATAGCTAATTACATCTTAAATGATTGAGGTCATTTAAGAAAACTATTGATTTAGATAAAAAAAATATTGTCTTTAAGAAATTCAAAGTTTACGACTTTCGAGGTCGGAATAAAAGAGTATTAAATGGGAAAAGATCAAGCTTGGAAAATTTTTTATGGAATTCAAGGGGAGAAAACTAGTGGATGTCATGGATATTGGGGAGAACCTCAGTGACTCTCAAGCTATCCTATGGTTTGGCTTCAATTTTGAAGAAATATTATTAGATGTTTCATCCTGCCAATTATTATTATTTTGGGTTCATGCTTGCATGACACGGTCATATAAACAACCTGGAAGATAGGAGGATATATGTTGCAATGATTGACAACCTCTGAGCCTAAAGAGAGTTAGGGCTTAAATTACATAGCATAGCAGTGCAAAGGCCTAAAGATGAGTTGAGGATTTATGTCGTACTATGGGAACTATCTTAAAGTCCTATGGCTTGTTATTTAGTTCTAAGAGAACATTCTTATTGTAGAATGGCGTCGTCTATCTGCTTCAGCTTACTCCGAACTTCTCATTGAACTTCAGCTCTATGGGCTAAGGTTCAAAAGGTTTTACAATATTTGTTTCAATATTTTGGTTTTGTTATTGTTCAAATGTTTTTTTCGGGCAAGTTAAATTTGATTAGAGCAACACCGGTTAGGATTTCATGGTTCCCTCATTATGATAACACTATTTTCTTTTTAATTTACTAAGTCTAAATATGTTATTAATCTTATTTAAAATGGAGAGATCTTGTTAGCAACTGTAGGATACCTCATCTAAGAGACTCCCGTAATCTCAAAAGGACGTGTTATTTGGTTTATTTTTTTGAAAATGTAAACTTAATTTTGAAAAGTTCTATATTTTTTTAAGTTTATTTTAGTTTTGCAAGTAAAGTAAATAAATGTTGGTAGAGAGTGTTGTAAGGTAAATCAATAAAATTGTAAATGCATAAAATGTAAATGCGTAATTGGGCCTCTGCTAAAGTTTCATGTTTAGCCTCAGAAAGCACAACATATTTATAGAAAATTTGAATAAATTCCAGGGAAGTAAACATGAAAACCCAATATGAAAAATTAGAAAAAACAAGTTATAGTAAAGCACGAGCGAGTAAAAGAAAACCCATAGTCACATATGGAAGACCGGGATAAGTTATAAGAATTTGGTAAAGGAGGGGGAGGGGAGCTCAAAGCTGGATTGTGTACTTCCTAACGTTGAGTAAGAGCTACCAACCTGACAATCTATGGAGGGAAATCCTAACCTTGATCCAAGTGATTAACCATTGACTTTTATAAGTTTTCAGTTTAAATTTAATTTTCATGCATATATAATTTTCTTTGACAAGCAGAAGAGATTTTTGTTGCGAAGGGGATTTTTCATTTAAAACATTGTGTAGAGTGGTGCAGTCCACAGGTTAATTAATTTGATCGAGCTAGGACTACAGGTAATCTAAGAGTATAGGGGGGCAATTTTCTTCTTAAGTGTCATAGAATAGTATCATTGGTCCTTATCCTCTGTTTTTATTAAAGGTCCTCAAGATAGAAGATACTATTCTAAAATTACATATCATATATCTCATTTTAACACACATTAGCATTATCGTCATTGTCCTAAACACCTTGACCTTAGACACACAAACTCGTCGATCCATATGTTGCAAACAATTTCTCACAATGATTTAAATACATTAGAGAAGACTCAAATTATTGAGCATTGTGTCAAATAATGTAGGATAAGTAGTGTAGGATATTTCTATTAATTTGGGTAAATTATCGGGTCTCGAGGAATAACTTAGTGGTCCCTAAAAATTTTAATGGATGATTTTTTTAAACAAAACATATTAAGCTCAGTTGTCATTCCAAATATCAAAAAGATCTTAAATATTTTTGGGGCATAACCCTAAACAACTTTTAGAACCATTTAAACCATTTTGAGATCATTTGGACTTATTATATTGTTTAATTAATCATCCAAAGTTAAATTTAGATCAAATGAATTCATGAACATTAATATTTTAATTATCCTAAGAGCGGGGTACTCAGATACTATTTAAGAGTTATGTAAATGGATGCCCTTAAGGGCAAGCTCAAGTCATTAAGTATCTCATGCTCATAATTAAATTTGGGCTTACAGTGTTTCATAGGTATTTATAATTAATTATGTTCCTCTTTTCTAATCCTTATTAAAAAAATTTAAATCAAGTCTAACTCACCACTAAGCCCTTAAGTTAAATTTTCAGGGTAAGTTTACAATATTCAAAATGTTAGATTAAGTGAATTTATTTCTTATTGAAAGATCATGCTTAACATTTGATCACCAATTAAGGGGCATCAAAAGAGCAAGTTATTTTCTTCCTAACTCAAGCCCACTACCTTAGGATCATCCAACTTGGTTAACTACCAAGTCACAATAATTTAGAAAAAATATAATTCTACCCTTATTGTGGAAAAGTGACAAATTAGTTTCTACCTCCTAACCGGTATGTTTCAATCATTCAAGAGGATTCATTATGATCAAAATTACCCATTTAAGGGGCACCAAAATTTCAAAATTACCATTTTGTAGTAGGGCTTTCCACTTCATAATTCATTAAATTCAACTAAAATGACTTTGAAATCATGGTACCCCCTCATGGGTCAATTAAAATATAAGAGGAGAAATTATGCTTTTTTCTAATTTTTTGTTATATTTTTATTGTTATTTAGCTCACAAATAGAAATTTTCAATAATAATTCATTTAATTAATCAAATTAAAGTTTCTATTTATAGGAAAATTATTAGAGGTTCTCCTTGGTCAGATGACTACTTGGACCAAATTTCATGATTTTTTGGGTTATATTTTAATTAAATAGGAAATATAATTTAATTTCAAAAAATACTTTTTATATTTTTCTTTATTCTCTCTGAGTTCAGGAAACTCAGAGAAGCACACTTTTCATTTTTATGAATTTTATTTTATTTATGGTAATTATTTTAGTGAAAAATTAAGGAAAAGACATTTTTAGAATTTAAAATACATAACTATTTTATAAAAATTAAAAATATATTTTAAAGGATCCCAAGTTATCAGGGAACAATTTGGAAGATATTGATGTATTTTCTGAGTTTGGTTAGGAGAAGCTTTAAGAACGACCAATTTGAAGTTTGATCATCCTAGAGTGCTCCAAATGATGGGACCTTGATGGAAACTTCCTCATTTGGTCAGGGAAAGCTTTAAGAATGATCAATCTAAAGTTTGGTGGGGTGACAGAAAAAAGCTTTAGAATTGGGTGTTTAAATTGATCTTGGACAGTGGATTTGATTGGTTGAAAATGTTGGGTTTGAACTCAGGAAGGCTGGAGGAAGCACTATGAGCAATTTCCCCTAAGAAATTGACAACACTATCTCTATGGTCGAGAGAGGGGTGGTTTAAATAATGGAGGAATTAGGTTTGAATTGGCCAAGCCAAGGTGGAGAAGGAAGCTTAGGTGGAGGGCTGAATGACACAATTTACCAATGAGAGTGATCCATATTGAATTGGTGAGAAATTGGGTTTAAGCCAAGCATGGCCTTCTCTATTTTGTGTTCTCCGACAACTAGACCGACCGAACAGACTAGGGGAGGTGGCTAGCTAGCTTAACGAAGGTCAAGGAAGGTTTAATTGTGATTAGCTTAAAGGTTTGATTGTTGATGGCATGGCATAGAGAGCTTAACCAAATTTGGGGGCAAGCTTCCTTGATTTGAAAAAAATTTAAATTATGTGTCCATGGCTCAAGCTTTGGGTCTTGGGTGATTTTATTAACATCCTAGGTGGCTAATCAAGGCAGGCAAGGATTATGCTTGGTCATTGCAAAAAATTTAAATTATTTTGTGGCATATGTTCAAAATTAGGGTTTGGGCCAAGAAGTGGCTTTAAGCTTGGCTTGAGCTGGGTTTAAATATTATTTGAAGGGTTCAAATGGCCCACGGGGATGTCATGAAGAGTTTAGGAGATGAAATTGGGGCAATTGAATTGATCACATGGTCCAATTGGATGGAATTTTGAAGTTGGATCGATTTGGGGTATTTAGTTTGGACTTGGGTTTAGGTTTTGATTTAGGAAAATTATTGGTTTACAATAATCTGTGAGAATGTTATGAAAAGTTTAACATTCAAAATTGGGGAAATTGAGTTGGTTATGAGATTAATTTTGATGGAATTTGACTCAAAATTAAAAATAAAGTTTCGAGATTGGTTCAATTGGGCTCCAAATATGTGTAGATTAGGATTAGACATGTTGATGATTGATTTATGTTTGAAATTGGGTGAGATTATAGTAAATTTGGTGGAAATTGGGATGAATTTGGGGTAATTGGGATTTTAGGAGTAAAATTGAGATTTTGGTCAAAATTAGTCAATTTGGTCAAATTGGGCCCAATGGGTAGTCAGGGTTGATTTTGGGGATGTTTCGGTAAATTTTGGAGGTTTCAGTAAATTTTTAGACTTGAATGGTATTTTGGTAATTTTAGCAATTTTAGGGGTGTTTTGGAAATTTTGGCAATTTTGAGGTGTTTTGGACAATTTAAGTGGTTTGAGGTAATTTTTGGAGAGAATTTGATAAATTGTTCAATTTTGGAAAATTAGGGTTTTAGGGCAATTTTGGCAATTATGGAGAAGTCTAGGGCTAGAAGGCCAAAATTGGGAATTTGGTAGAATTGATATCAATTAAGGGTGTCAATCATAAAATCACCTCCTTTAAACCATAAGACCAAGGGAATCCTCATTTTGGATCCTCCATTTATTGGTGTTAGCCATACTAGCCAAGGGCTAAGAGTTTTGGGGACCACCTAAGATCTTCAAAAGAGTATGGAGCCATGCTAAGCATGCTTGGTTTAGGATTTTGGGTTGTGAGTGAAAGTGAGAGGTGCAAGTGTGTGTGTGTGCAAGACTAAAACCAAACCATCCAAAGCTAACCCCCTAATCGAATTCTACTTTAGTTCTCCCATGCTGGTTCCAACCATCAAAATGATAGAGAGCAAATCCAACATGTGGAACTCCAATAAGAGTAAAGAAGTGTTTAGAATTTCTAATGAGGAAGGTTTCATCACTAGTCCTCTAGCATAGTCAGCAAAAAAGTCCTATGGCTACATCTTACGCTTCTAAGGAAGAAAGACTAAACCTCAACACATAATGAGGTCAACACACATTTAGTTGTTTTGGACTTATTCAGGAGTAAGGAATGATTAAAGTCATATTCTACTTGTATGAATTTAAATTGCGGGGATGCTGACTAGTGATGGGATCCCTCGGCAAGCTTCCCAAGGTGGAAACCATCTTGAGACTCTGCATTGAACATTATTCAAAATTCATCTTAGAGTGATCTTTTTAATGTCAGTTCTCCTCCCATCGGGACCTTTCAGTGGCAAATTTGTGGATACATAGTTTGGGTGCCATTCCCTGATATTCACTAGGTGGAACTTATTTGGGATGATGTTGTGTATTACTGTAGATTGACTCTTACTTAGCTCTCTATTATCCCCAATCATGATTGGTTTTTTTTCTTTTCATAAGAAATTTTTCCTTGATAAAATTTAGGACTTCATGCACTCTAGCAAACAGAGTTTTAATCTTTTTACTTTTCCTCAACAGAAAAATAGTGTTTTTTGGTTCCACGAGGAACTTTTCCTCTTTACTAGGAGAGTTATCCCTTTTAAACCTTGAATTTTCATATATAATGTAAGTAGGAATACTCACTTCTAGTTATGGAGCTTATTGAATGATTGATTAATCAAGCATCAATCTTTGATCTCTCAATACTCTTATTTCTCTTTCACCTTTCACAAAATATTCTTCCTAATGAGAAAATTTAAGAATTTTGCCTTCTTGGTGCGGAAGTTTAATAATCTAAATAAAGATAGTTACAAATAGTATGAAATGTAGGACATGTATGTACTTAAGTAAACTGAGGCCTCTTGAAGCAGCTTCAAACATGTACATTTATGGTCCTAGCGCCAGCGATGGAAATCTTCAAACCATCGAGCTGGATAGTGACCACGACTAGTAGGTTCTTTTAAAGAACAATAATATTGAGATTCATCATTATGATTATTTCTTTAGATTCTATTTTAAGTAGATTTTACTGAAGATAAATCTTTTTGAGTGCTAACTAGATGTCATATCTTTCTCTTTCTTCATAATTTATCTTTCTTAATAGAGCTTTAGTCTTCATATTTTTTTACCTTTCTGCCGAGACTTTTTATGGTGAATCCTTGGACATGAAGTATGGATGCATGTTCTAATGTTCAACAAGTAGAACTTGCCTAAATTTATACTGGGCTATCATTGCTGATGATTGTCCCTTAATACTCTCATAGTTAACCCAATTACAACAGGTCTTTCATACCTTTTTCATAAATCATTTCTGCTTAGCAAACCTCAGAAATCTATGCGGTTTAGTAGCCAGTGTTTTATGTATTTTCTTCTCTTTTGTAAGATTATGAGATAATTGATTATGAAAGTATTACTCTGTTTCAATAATACAATTGTTTCTTTTGATCCATTTTTAATTTATCAAATGAAACTACTAGGCTATCCACTCCACATTTCTTTTTTTTCCTTTGCCTCGTCAACATAGTGATATGGCAAATAAATATTCAAATATATATATATATATATATATATATATATATATATATATATGGCTTATATTTGGTGATATTACACTTTAAAGAAATTCATTTTCATGTTTTATTGCAGATATACTAAGTCTAGACATTTTGAGCTTAAAGGAAGCAAAAAGGATGAAATTTGTAGTTAAAAGGTAGCATTTTCAAAAATTAAACAGGCACCTAGGTGCAAGAATCTAGAGAAGATAGCAAGTAGGCGCTAGATTTTGACGCTTAGGTGCCAGAGATGGTTATTTTCCAAAATGCATTGAATTTGGACAGATTTTGAAGGGGTGCTAACCGAAACTCTTGGGAAATTCATCCTCACATTATAAAAGAGTGTTTTTTATGCAATAAAAGGGGGGGAGGGAGTGCGGCGTGTGTGTCTATTGTGTGTGAGTTTGGAGAATGTTAGAGAAGACCTTCTCTAAGAGTTGAAAGAGAAGAAGGAAAGTGAGAGATTTCTTCTTCATTACATTTCTAAGAGTGATTTGAGCATTATTGTAAAAAGAGAAAGTGATTCAAAGGAACTTCAAGGGATTTTCTTTGGGAGGAGCTCGAGATAAGACTTTTTCTCCATTTTGTAAACTTTTTTTTAAATATAAAATCCATATTTTTCTCATGATTCTGAGTAGTTCTCTTTGTCCTTTTCCTTATAAAGAGATATATTCATGTGAAGAATCAAGATTTTTGTGAAATATTTTAATTTGATAATTATGATGATTCAAACTTTGAACTTTATTTACCTTTTTATCTGAACAATTGAATTGTTAAAATTTGTTGTGAAACATACAATCCAAGAGAGCTATACTTTCTATAACAATGCAAGAATCACATTTATTATATTGGATGAGAATGTAGTCCATGTGGTTGAGTGTAAATAAATAAGGAAATATTCATTGATGGGTGTAGAATTGGTTATTTTAAGGTGACAAACTAAAATCTCCAATTTGGTCCACGCGTTTCAAAACTAAAGCAAGATATTAGCTTTCATGCGAGGGGAATGTGGAAACTCTGGACTGAGAACCAGTAACTTCCCAGCCTAAATGCAGATTTAGGGACCAAACACTGGATTAGCCAATGTTATTTGTTGCTTGTAAAAATGATAAATAATATAATTGCTCTTATTTTACAAAATACAATTTTTTTGCAATTTGATAATTCACTGACTATAACCTCATTATATGGGGAAGGATAATTTTTTAAATTTGAACTCTTCGTCAAAAAACTTAGTTTAGTTTTAGTAAATTTAACTTTTGAAGTTTGGAGATTATTCTAGTAAACATAGTTTCTTTAGCAACATTAAACAAATTTCAATCTGGTTTCTTGCTTAAGTTTTTTATAGTTTGAATATTGTGTCTTCAGGTTATTACCATAAGAATTTTCACCTCCCTATGGGATCGATACTTAAGAATCTACTAGAGCCCTTTATTACTTGAGAAATACGTATACTTGCATTTGCAACCTAATGATGATTTGAAATTGAAAGTATACCTTAATTCACTAGGACTAGCAGCTTTATATATTTTAAAAGAGAAAGTGAGTATACTGAAGTAAACTTTATTGTGATTGATCTGCATATTTCCTAGTATAGATGTTGTGTGTATTGTGGTGTTGAAAAACATTAATAGTGCACACAAATTCCCGCATTATATACCTCATGATTAGGAAGCTTCAACATCATGTTTACTTAAAGCATTCGATTGTAGATACCTAAGACATAAAACTTAAGTAAACACCCTAATGTTCATCTTATAGAACTTGGTTATCTGTTAGACATTTGAGGGGCACATTTCTTGATTCAAATCAACTAGTCATACCCTGTTGGTTGTAAGATATAAATATTCATTCTGTTGGGACCTTTCGATGAAAGATTCTTAGATTGAGTCCACGGGTCATGCCATGATGCTCAACAAATAGATTTTACTTTTTGTTGTGACCATTCAATGACAAATTCTTAGATTTAAGTTTAATAATGTGCCTCAATGCTCACCAAAATAATATTTATCTTCTTATTGGGACCTTTAGGTATTAGATTCCTAGTTTAAGATCCACTTATCATACTTTGATGCTCACTAGATAGAGTTTACCTTTCTATTGGGACCTTTTAGTGGTAGATTCTTTGATTGAGATCTATTGATCATACCATGATGTTCAACAGATAGAGTTTACTTTCTGTCGAGACCTTTCAGAGGTAGACTTCTGGGTTGAGATCCACAAGTCATAAACTGATGCTCACTAGAGAGAGATTACATTTTTATTATAACCTTTTGGTTATAGATTCATGAATTGAGATGCACTGGTCACACCAGATAGAGTTTACCTTTTAGTTGGGACATTTCAACAGTAGATTACTGGATTGAGATCGATAAGCCAAACCCTGATGCTCATTATACATAGATTGCCTTTCTGACAAGATCATTTGACAGTAGATTCCTTGATAGAGATTCACTGATCATACCCCAATTTCCATCAAATAGAGATTACATTAATATTAGGAACTTTCGGTGGTAGATTAATGGCTTGAAATCCACAAGTCATACCTTGATGCTCACCAAATAGAGATTAACTTTCTATTGAAACCTTTCAGTGCAAGCCCTTAGGTTGAGATTCACAGGTCATATCTCGATGCTTGTCATATATATACTACATTTTTGTTAAGATATTTTAACGGTAAACCCTTAGTTGACTTTAATAGGGTTACCCCTATGCTCATCAAATAAAAATTACCTTTATTTTGGGACCATTCAGAGGTGGTGTTATGAGTTGAGATTCACAAGTTTGTTGACCTCATTTTTGGTTGAGGTCTAGTCTTTCTCTTTAGTAGCCTAGGGTCCAGCCATAGGACTTTTCTATTGACTATTCTTAGAGAACTAGAAAAAGGCACCCTCACCATTAGAAATTCTAAACTCTTCTTTACTCAACATGAAGATCCACATATTGGTCCTAACCTCTAGCACTTAGTAGGTGTGGTCATCATAGGGGAGCTCAAGGATAGTTTCTATAGGGGTATTTGACCTTAGGGTTGACATTGGGTGTTGGTCTAGAGCTAGGGCACTCACTTCACTCACAATCACTCACTACCTTAAACCCAGAATTTATTGACTTTGTCCCTTGAGCCTTTGGGAAACTCATGTAGATGGTCCATTAAACCTACTAGCCCCAGGGTAGAGTTTAGCTAAGACAAGTACATAGAGGACCCAAATGGGGTTTCCATTGGTCCATGACTTACTTTTGGTGGTTTGTTCCACAATTTTACCCAAAATACTCAGCCTCGTATTTTGTCTCTAAACTCCCCCAAATTACCTAAGTACCCTTAAAACCCTACATTTGGTCAAAATTCCGAAATTTATCCAAAATACCCAAACTTGTTCAAAAATCATTTCAAACCTTTTAAAAACACCCAAATTACCAAAAATCACCAAAAAAATGTCAAATTACCAAAATGCCCCTCACGGGCCAAACTTTCAAAAATTCTAAAAAATCCCAAAAATTCCCAAAATATTTCAAATATTCCCAATTTAATTTTTCTCGACTGCCACATGACCCAATTTGGCTAATTTGACCGTCTTTTACCAAGATCCCCAAATTTGCCTTTAAAGGCCCAAATTTTCCCAAACTCCCCAAATTTCAATCCAAAACTCAAATTCACCGTCAATGTGACCAAAATAAACCAAATCCAAGCTCAATTGGCCCATGCTTTCAGCCCAATTTTGATTTAGGTGAAACCCCCAATTTTGGACACATGACCTAATCTCACCAAATTGAATCCATAACCCCCTCAATTGGCCATGATTTATGTTGAAAACTCTTTAAAACATTCTTAAACATCAAAATTGACCATCAATTGGCCTTGGTGAAGTCTCAATTTCATTTAATTTCAACTTAAGTCCAAAGTCCCCAAATTGGCTGTCCCCAAATTTCACCAAATTGATTGTCGTAATCCCAAAATTGCCACCAAATTCATGCTGAAAACTCTTCATGGCATTCCTATTGACCATTCTCAACAATCAATTTGGAATTGGACCAAGGCTAGCCCAATTTAGACCCAAGGTTAGCCCAACATGCCCAAAATGACCAATTTTCAAATTCCTTCAAATTGCCCTCCAATTGAACTCAAAATCCTTTCAATCCTTCACCAAAAATGTTCATTACAATCATCTACATCAAATGCATCAATCAATTAGGTCAATTTACATGGCTAGCCTAGCCCAAACCTAAGTTTTGGTCATTTGCACCACTTGGACCCATGCACTAAATGTAGCCTAACTACCCCAAAACCATCAAATTAATGACTCCACAGTCATTAGTTGGACCCTAAGACTGAGCCAAAACTCACCTAACCACCTAAGCTAAGCCATGGACCAATGGTACTTTAAATCAAGGGATTTCATGCCATAATTGCTTAAGCTTAAGATTCTTTCTGCCAAAACTAAACCCAAGCCAATTAAATTGCTGTGACATATTCCCCTGGGTTCCCTGAGCTCCTAGCCACCCCCCTGCCATGGTCGGCCGACCTAGTTGTTGGAGAAGCCAAAATTGAGGACCACCTCCTCTTGAGCTTCACCCAATTCAAACCTAGAGGCCACCTCATCCAAATCAAATGTTGGAGCCTCTCTGCCCTTCACATAGACAACACTTTGCACCCCTCAATTGACCCACAGAGCCACCCATTGGCCATTTTAATAAAAAGCTCACCTCCACGACCATGAAAGGTGTGCTGAAATTTTCTCAGAGAGAGCTTCCCAAATCACTCATAGAGCTTCTTTGAGACCTCCTCAGTGCAATCGAACCAACTTCCCCCACTGATTCCCACTGTGGAAGCCCAATTTTGAGTTTAAGTTTCTGTCTAAAACCAGGACAGAGCTCATTACACTCCCAAAGTCCACCAAACTTCAGTTACTTGTACCCACACCTTAATAACACTGAAAGAAGACAAAGCCCCATCAAATCCCCCTTCCACTGAGCCCCTAGCATAGACTTTGATCAACACTTGAAGTCGAGCTTGGTCGAATTCATAGCTAGACCTTACACCACAGAAAGAGGCTTAATCCCTAGCCTCCTTGGTCTCCAACGAACGTGCCAAGCATCTCTAATTGAAGCTTCCATTCTTAGAGAAAAGGTATTGAACTTCCCCTCATCCCGAGCCTATTTAGATTCTCCATTAACTTTGAGTTGATTTCATGGCATCTTAACTGTATGGATATGTTCCTCTAGTTTAAACAAGCATTTTAAAAAAACTTTCACTTAATTTGGTTGAGAGGTGAGGGAGATATCAAGCTTGGAAGATGGATGGTTTTAGGGGTAGGCTATCGGGGACGATGACGGAGCGCCGTTCGATCAAGCGTGTATCAGATGGACGGTCAAGTTGAAGCTGGATAGCGCTTCGGGACATAAACCACGGGCTGAGTCAGCACTGAAGTGGATGGCAGCATCAAACAGAAGCGCATCGCGTGGAGCTTTAGAGCTTCCTAGGATGATGTGGCACCGCGAGTTTAAATAGATAAATAGGGAATTAAAAAAATTCATAAAATGATCCTTAGTTTGAGTAGAAAATTCAAAAATACATATCTTGGTGTATAAAAATTACAAAAATAAAATAAAAATAATCTCTTGCTCAGTGAATAGAGGAGAACAATGTGGAAATAATTTGAAGTCCATTAGATGCTTATTTTATTTTTAATTAATTAAAAACTATTTTGTGTCTTTTGATTCTCAATGCACATTGGCATTTCATCATGGCTTGAAATTTTCTCATGTTGTATCCCCTATCAAGGGGAACACTCCCTGATTTTTCCAAAATCAGAAAAGACCTCTAGACAACGATCCATATTTTTCTAGTTTATGTACATTATTTTCTTAAATTAATCATAAAAATTAGCATACTCTTTAGAAAAATCCAAGAAAATTTTGGAAGGTTTATGATAACCAGAGAACTTTTAGGAAAATTTCTCATGAGCCAAGTGATTCAAAATAAGCCTAATTTCCCTAAACCCTAAATCACTCAAATAATTAATTTTGGAAAATAAAAACATCAAGATGACTTGACTTTTTATCTCCACTATTTTTTAAGATCCAGAAAACTCCCCATAAAAATTTCAAAGCATTTTGAGTCCATTTGATGACCTAAATTAATTTTCCAAGTTAAATATATTTTTTGGCACTAAAATAATTTTTAATGATCAAAATATAACTTAAAAATTTATGAAAAGTTGCTTTTTGAGTTCTCTGAGATCAAAGGAATTTTGTAAAAATAAAATGGTATTTAAAATAAAAACTTCATTTTTAGTCTATTTTTAATATTTAAAATAATTAAAAATTCATAAAAATCACAACAATAATAAAATTCTAGAAAATGTTCTAAATTGTTTTCTAAGCATTCAAAAGAAATTAGAATATTTTTCCTAATTTTCTAAATAAAGATATTGTATTTTGAAGCTTAAAATAATTTTTAAAGGCTAGAAAATGGATTTCCACTAAAATAATTCCAACAATTCAAAGAAAAACTAGAAAAAATATATTATTTACTTTTTTTGTTTTTTTTATCTTAGGGAGATTTTTCAAAAATGTTAAACTTAATTTTCCACATTTAAAATATTTTATATTTAATAAATGCCCAAGAAATTAAAATAATTCTAATAATTCAAATAAAATTAAAAAAATCACGAAGTTTTGTCTAAATGTCTCTCTAATCTAGTTCTACCTTTAGTAAAAATATCAAGTGATTAGGCTGCGCCTTGGTCAAGTTAGCAAATTTTCTTTGAAAATCCCATTTTTGTATGAAAATAATTATATAAATTAAATTAAATTTTGAAAAATCACATTTTCTCCTCTGATGTCTTAATTAACCCATGAATGAGGTAGGATAAAAATTTCAAAGTCATTTGATTTGAATTTGATAAATTATGAAATGTTAGAGCCTTAAGGGCAAAAGTGTAATTTCAGGAATTTGGCCTTAATTAACATTTAGGCTTAATTCAAGGAGGGAAACAGGCAACCTGTGATCTTAATTAACTTGTTTGGATGATTGAAATTAAAAAGGGATTAATTGGTAGAAACCAACATCTCTCATCTCTTTCTTAATTAAAATGATAAATTAATAAATTTCTAAATTATTAAAGTTTGGAGGTTTATTAAAATTAATTGAACCTAGGACTTAGGGGTATGACTTTTGAAGTCAATAATTAATTAATTTAATACCCCTATTTAGTTTTCAAATGAAATTCAATCATGATCACCTAAAATTTAACCTTTTCAAACAAATTAAGACACTCACCTTGGTCTTAAGGGCTTAGTAGTGATCTAAGTTAAATCAAGACTGATTAAATGAGGATTAGATAAGCAAACATAGCTAAAATTTAACACCTTTAAAACACCACAAGCCCAATTAGGATAAATATTTGGCTAAGTGTTGCAACAACACTAGCTTGCCCCCTTGAAGGGTTTTCATTCACATAATCTTCAAAACTAAATTACAAATGATAATTACCCTACTCTTAGGCATAATTAGGACATCAATGTTCATTGAGCATTAGGGTGTTCATAGAGTGAATTATTAAGCAACACAATAAGTTTAAATGAGCACGAGGCCTTTCACCAGGTAGTGAGAGGGAAGCATGGACCTGCTTCTTTCTTTTAACTTGTTGGATACCTCAAAGGTCTACTAAACTTAATGTAGTTTGCTTAACAAAATCATCCTTAATCAAAGTAATAGGGACCCACCAAGATATGACCTAGGGTTAGGTATGTCACCAAAACTTTACTTCACTGGTTCATATAAAATGCCCTGACATGCATTTTGAGTTTCAGGTGGTGGAACGAGAAGACTCGCCAGGTACGATTTTTATAGTTTACAGTGTTGTCTTTCTTGTACTTTTTATACTTGCAAAATTTGCAAGCTAAACAACATTTCACCCTGCATGAAAACTAAAAATATCAGGATATCCACAAAACCAAATCCAAAAATAAAGTTAAAATTAACCAAAATAAAATTCACCACCACAACATTCAAAATTTAAGCATAAAAATCACATAAAACTACAATTGCAACTAAATTAAGATGTCTCTATCAGATCATCGAGAATCCCTCTGAGAAGATAACCTACAGTTGCTAACAAGGCTTCCAATGGTCTAAATGAAATTATGGAACTCAATAAGTTTAGTTTAGTAAATTCATTTGAACTAAATGAATCCAATAGAAAATAGTGGTGTCGGAACGAGGGAACCATGGGATCCTAACTGGTGTCGCTCTAATCAACTTTAACATCCCCCATGAAAATTTAAAGAACTACAACCATAGAGCCACCTGATTTGACATCATAACTTGACAACCAAGAAAACTCAAACTTATCATGGCAAGGAGCATGGAGCTAACATTATGGGCAGCACGATCATCTTCAACAGTGAAGCACGTCTACACCAGCTAAACCAATTCATTCCTTAGAAAATAGAACACACAGCCATAAGAATTAGAGATTGTCTGCTTATACAACATAAATCTGCACCCTATCTTTAGGCCTTTGTTTAGAAAATAAAACACCAAGCCATAAGAATTAGAGATTTTCTGCTTATACAACATAAATCTGCACCCTATCTTTAGGCCTTTGTATAGATCTGTTGTACAATATAAGCCCTAACTCGTCTTCGGATTCTGAGGTTGTCGTACGTGCAACCTAAATCCTCACATCTTCTAGACTATTTGTGTGATTGTTTCACATGAATGTAAGTCCTAAATTAATAAAATTGGCAGGATGAAACACCTAAATATTTCTCCTCAAAACTAAAGCCAAACAATAGGATAGACCGGAAAGTCACCAAGGTTCTCCTCTGGATCTATGCATCTCCTAGTTCTTCCTCCTTCAGATTTAATAACAAATGTTCAAAATTCGAGCCAATCCCTTTTCACACATCTTTGTCCGATCTCGTTGAAAAGTCCTATCCTTTGACATCTTTGAAGATAATATCTCCTCATTTTTATCGAGAGTTTTCTTAGGTTAATTCGGTCATTTAGGATGTAATTAACTATAAGGACTTGCCCTTATAGGAAGCTCTTTCCGAACCCAACTTAATATAAACCCTATTTTTTTCTTCATATTAAATAGGAGAAATTGTCGGCAAATAATATGGTTTCGCATACCAAACAGACGTCATACATTTCTTAGTTTATTTGATCGAATTTCACCCTCAAGTCTTGTGTTTATCCTTTGGGATATGTACAGGGTTTGAGGTACAACGCTCTTTCATTTAAATTATGAAAAATATGGGGTCAGTTTTATTTCATATTTTTTCAAAAACTTATATATAAATTTAAATTTTAGTGTCCTTCCGAAGCGGGCAATGAGATTTTAATTCTGGTGGCTGACAACTTTTGGCGACTCCGCTAAGGATAAGCTTTTCTCTCCATTTAAAGAAAGACAAAATTATCTTCATGCATCGATAATGCGTTCATGTCCCTTATGAACAAAAATTATCCTTCTTCCATTGGCATGCTTTACCTATTTCTACCATGGGAAAGTACAGTCAACTCTTTAGACTTCAGGACTACCTGTTTAATCACCTTTGAATAGAGGGGTTCAAGAGGTCATTAAGGACTCTTTAAATCTTCATGTGAGGTTGGACCCCAATAGGTGTGTTGGTTGACTAAATTCCACCTAGGCATTATGTGTTGCTAAATAGGTCCTGCACCGGGTCCTAAACACTTCACATCTCCTTTTCAAGCTTGATATGATATTTTGCAAATTAAATCAAAGTTACGTCGTGCTGCGTGACGAGAGAAAAATATGTTGAGATTTCCATACTTATTTTATATTGTTTTTAATGATATTGCACTTTAACGAAAGGTATTTTTGATGTTTTGTTGTAGGAATGATGAATTAGGGTCATTGGAGCAAAAAGATGCAAAAAGGAGCGAATTTGGAGCGAAAAAGACCGAAATGTGAAGAATTGAACTAGGGCGCCGATGGTGAGATTTTCTCGAGACTCCATAATTAATTCATTAAGATGGTCTGCCGACAGTGCCCTCGAGGTCGGCAACAGCGAGCTTGACGGTTATGCCCAATCAAGCTTTGGATAAGGGTATATTTTAGAGGGATGCTTAGGAAACTCTTGGGAAAGCTCATCCAAAACTTTAAAAGACTATTTTAGCCGAAAATTAGAGAAGAAGGAAGGAGCTTAGATGTTCTGGAGAGGTCATGGAGGTTAGAAAGGTTCCAATAGTGTGAAAAAATTATAAGAAATTCTTTGAGAGATTGTAAGAGTGGAGGGAAAGAGAGATTTCTTCCTCCTTGCTGCTTCGAAGAGGAATTCTGTGTGCTGTAAGGAGAGGAAGAGATTCAGAGGAACTTCAAGGAGTTTTCTTGGGGAGAAATTAGAGATAAGTTATTTACTTGTTGTAGTTTGTATGACTTTGATTTTATATATGAATTCCGAGTTTTGTTGTGTTTTCCCCATGAGAACTGAGTAGTTTCTCTGTCTTTCTCCTTGTCTCGAGATTTGTGAAATGATGATTTGAATTGGTGAAGACATGAAAATGTTTAAGAAATTGTGATGATTTTTTCACTTCGATCTTAATTTACTTTCAATCTGATCAATTAATTTGTTAAAATATGTTGAGTTTTACAATTAAAGTGAAGATTACATCCAAGATTCAGGGAGGTCAAAGCCCTTGGAAGTTGGGTGCAAATAAATAGGGAAATAATATTATCGGGCGTAGAATTGGAGATTTTAGAGCGATAAACTAAAATCTCCAATTTGGTCCTATCGTTTGGGTGCTGAAGTGTAGATGTTAGCCCTCAGGCGAGGGGAACGTGGGAGCTCCAAAGTGAGAGCCGGCATCCTCCCAGTCTAGCCGCAGATTCTGTAAACAAGCATAGGATTAGTCAATGTTCTTTATGCCTGGACCAAAGGGTAAAGAATAGGTATGTTCCTATTTGGCACAATATAATTTGAACTAATTCACTTTATCCATTCACTATAATTTCTTGACAAGGAGAATGATGCTTACTTATATATTGAATATCACATTTAAACCTTCATTAGTATCATTACTTATTTAATAGTTATTAAAATTACGTAATTATTTTAATTTCCTAGTAGTGATAGATAAGTAAATTGAACTTTATTGTTGTGATTAAAGTATTGCTTTTCTAAAAGCTTAGTTCGTAGTTCTAAACTTACTCCCTATGGGATCGATATCTAGGACTCCATTAAAGCTCTATATTACTTGATCAATACGTATACTTGCGTTGATAAGTGTGACTTTACAATTACTGAATATTTATTTTGTCCATATTTATCGAACATATAACTGTTATTAAGGATTTGGTATAGTTGCTGAGGAAGTATATCTTTTAGCAACATTATTAAATACTTATATTTTTAAGCATATATAAAGTCGCGGTCAAGTTTTTGGCACCGTTGTTGGGGAGTGAGTAACAAAAATCACAATTAGAGTAACAGACAAATTAAGATTATTAGAAAATTTTTACTTTAAGATCAACTTATTTTTATATTTATTTAATTATTTTACTGTGTGCTGATTTCAAATTGTATGCATAAATTTGGACCTGAAAATCTTATACCCTACGATTCAGAATTAGAACGCACCGTTAGAAAGTTTAGAAGATTGAGAAGAGAACCTAGAAATTCTGATACAATGGAGAACAATATGAACAATCAAGGAATAGAGAATGAACACAAACTTAGACCCCTACGAGATTATGCAAATCCTACAACAGATGAAATTCACATATCTATCCAAAATCCTGATGTAGCTGCTAATTCATTTGAGCTTAAACCTGCTATTATCCAAATGGTACAAAACAATCAATTC
>NEWO01001211.1:15948-32594 GCA_003013225.1 Phalaenopsis aphrodite
CCAGAATCACAAAAATCAATGTTTTGGCTCCAAATTTTGTTCTTTTTGCTACTTGTAATCCAAATGCATAAAATTGATATAATTGCAATAACAATATGAAATACCCTTCTTTAAAGTGCAATATCACAAAAAATAAGCATTAAATGTATACTTAAAACAACATCATAATTTGGTGTATCAAAATCCCCCAAACTTAAATGTTACTTGTCTTCAAGTAACACTTTTACTACATAAGAATATATGACTTAGGATAAAGATTAACTTATAAACTTCTATACTTGAGTTTCATAAATAAAATTGTATAATTTAAGAAAATTTATTAATAACTTAGATTCAAACTCTAAGTTTAAGAGTACTTAGTAATCAAATCTAAGATTTCTAAATCTCTATTCATTTTAAGAAGAATTGTAGTTTATCATATCAAGGACACTTAGAATATCCATATGAAAAAGAATTTCATGAAAACTTTACTAATGAAGGTGCTAATAATCAAATATAAGTTTAAAAAATGTAATAATGCCTTTTTCCTTAAGTTGATTCAAGTGAAGCCAATTTTGAATAGGTATCTCCTCAAGCTTCTTCTCACACACTTTTTTTTTATTTTCTATTTTTTTCAAGATCTTTTCAATCCCCCTTTTTTATTTTTATTTTTTTTTTCTTTTTCTAGTGAGGATTACTATATCTAAATAGCCTTTAATATTTTTGAACTTCACTATCCTCTTCCTAAAGTTAAAACTTCTTACCTTTCTTCACTTTATAAATTCATATTAATTTTGATAATTTTTCATAAAGTCTCATTCGTTTCTTCTTACATGAAACTCTAAAATTCTTAATGCTTCAAAAATACAATTTCCTTTACTTTAAATAAAAAAACATAGTCTTATCTTTTCATACCCAATATCTTTAACTTTAGAATTGACCTTCATTATTAAAAACTTCTGCCTAAATTTACCATAACATTTACAAACATAAATATAGTCATTTAAAGTTAAATCTTAATATCCCAAGTCATGTTAAATTACTTTTAAAATTATAATTAGTTGAGGAAAAATAAAATTTATTTTACTTCCTTCTTAAAAATTTTTCTTTCCCCTAAACTTAAATTTTTAAGTAATTAGAAATGTTCAATACAAAATTTTGTAGGTGAAAGAAAACAGTAAATGAATAAAAATAAAAACTAACCTATAGAGGATTTCTGAATATCAAACTGAGCTCTGTTAATGCATAAAAATAAAAACTGACCTATAGAGGATTACTCAATATCAAAATGAGCTCTGGTATGTTGCAGGTACTAACATTAAAAATACAGACTTTAAAGCATTAAATGAAACATAATATATCGTAAAACATTTGTTGAGAATTAAAAACAAATCAGAAATTGAAAATACTATAAATGCAGAAAAAATAAAAATTTACAGTTACTATTACAATTTGGTCCACAACACAATATTACAATGAAAGTTCAAATCTCAACATTTTTAAAACAAATCAAACTACAAAAATTAAAAATAACTAACAAAAAAACTAACAAACAAATTAATCTCCTAAACTTTTAGTCTTCATCCTCTTCCTCATCATCATAATCATCATCTTCTTCTTCTTCATCATGATCTGCGTATAAGGAGTAAAACTAGGGTGAGTAAGAAATTCCACATTATAATCACCCCTTAAAATCTAACCATCGCCTCCTCATATGCTACATCTTGTTGAACTTTCCTCTGTTTATATTCATCATTATAAGCAATGCTTCAATTCCTCCAATCCTATTTTCCATATTTAACATATCCATTTGCTGAATCATAAGCTACTCTATAATATTCTCAAGTAAATCAGAGTGAGAAGTAGATGACCCTATAGCAAATGTTGAGCTTCTGTCACTACCTCCACTCCTAGACTAAATAAATGATTCAAATCTTTGAACAGTATGCTTCTCAATAGGATTCTGTGGCTGCATCTTTTCTTCATTTCTATGAGATTCTACTTCTGATTTTGCACATAAAGTGAACATCAGGGCAGTGTATCCCAAACCACTAGCTGTAGTACTTCTGACTATACTCTGAGCATGATGTACTATAAGAGTACCAACATCTACTACCTTCATTTTCTAAATGCAAAAGTTTAGCATAACTCTATCATTTGTTACATCACTCAGATGATTTATTGGAAGCAACTTAGTAGAGATGAAGTAATGTCACACTTTTGACTAAAAAGTCAATGTGGAAGTAGAGAAATTAACTTTCTTATTATTATTAATATTCCATTCTCCCCTTCCATCAATCAGAAAGGCTATTACTTCATCCAGTGACGAATCAGTCATCATGAATGCAACATATTCACAATGAAATACATTCCTCAGTACTTAAAATGAATTGATCCTTTCTCTCTCTCTCTCTCTCTCTCCTCACACACACACTAATTCTCTCGTCCGTCGAACTCTCTAATACTTGGGTGTGATTCAAGGAAATTTTTAGATTCAACATCTTAAAAGGTATGGTGAGCTTGGAATCATGTCGTTAACAAGAAAAGGAGTGTGTCATGGAGAATGAACTCACTTGTGACAAACCTCAAATATGAAGTCTATCAGAGAATATGCGCAACAACAAATTTAGGAAATCAAAGAATAAATGATAGAATTAACCTTCGTTGTACATGAGGGGAGATCAAAAGCTTTTCAAGGAATGAATCCTTGAGGAGAACTCAAACCCCAAGCCCATCAAACTGCTTAGGGGCTAAAATAATTGAGGAAATCCATTATCGGGATAGGTTTAGGTCTACATCAAGGTTCAAATCATGAGGGGAGGAAATAGAAGTCTAACAACAAGCAGAGAATGTGTTCCCCCAGTAGCGCATCAATGTTGAACCCCTCATGAAGTTTAAAGTTCAATCCTTTAATTCTCATAAGGGTTGGAGGGATCCAACTAACCAAATAGCATCTATTGGATCAACTACATGCCTTCTCAAAGTCTTCAATGCACTGAAGTGTCGATTATTTTATAACATTGAGGTATTTGGCCCTTAAGTGGTTTAATGGATTTCTGACATGAATTATTAGCTCCTTCAATGAGTTCAAGAAGTTGTTCACAACATAGTACATGAGAACACAAAAAACCTGCATGGGTTCACAGGCTCTATGGCACATCAAGTAGGTGCTGAAAGAGAGCCTATGAGTGATGTCACTCAATTTCAGAAGAAAATGTAGAAAGTATGAAATTTGCAGCACACCGTATAGACCACCATGATACAAGGGGTAAAGAGTGCACATCTCATGTATTTTTGGATTTTATGTCATCCGAATAGTCTGGTCGAACTCTTTATGTTGGATAATGATACTATAACATGATGAAGGAATATATGTACCTACTTTACCAAAAATTGAACTATCAGATTGTCAATTGGAGAAAAAGGGCTTTTGTAACGATGAGTGGAACCAAAGGATGACCACCGCCACAAATGAGAAAGTGGTCAGTCATTCCATGATGATATGGGGGCTGAAGGAAATTCTCAATAACCTAGTTGATTGAACAACTGATCCACTGAAGAACGAGGAACATTGAAACCCACTATGTTTAGTGTTTTAATGATGGAATTAGTAGAAGCCATTCAAGTAAAGGAATAATTTTAAATGGCTCCATTGATGAGAATCAAAGTCTTTCTCTGGAACGCGAATAAATTTTTTAAATATCACAAAGACAAAATTCATGACATAGAGAAGTGAAAACACCACCAAAGCTTGGTCGAAGAACAAATTCATGCCCAAAAGCTCAAATAGTTTGTGGTCCAACGAGCACAAACAAAAAGGCACGAGAATAACATTATAGAAGATAATTCAGATGAACTTGTCTGAGCCAATGCTATCAACATCACAGGGACACTACTTGCATTCCTGAGAGGAGATTAGGTTAGAAGGGATGACCA
The DNA here is from genome assembly GCA_003013225.1 of Phalaenopsis aphrodite. Taxonomy (NCBI): domain Eukaryota; kingdom Viridiplantae; phylum Streptophyta; class Magnoliopsida; order Asparagales; family Orchidaceae; genus Phalaenopsis; species Phalaenopsis aphrodite. The sequence continues at coordinate 19,864 of NEWO01001211.1, forward strand.
TAAAAGGTTTCAAACGAGGAAACTCTATGACTCTGCTTTCACTCTGAGTGAACCTCATCGCCTATTTATTTTTACTGAAGTAGATTCAACATCAAAGGGGAATCCTTACAACAACGCTATAGCAGTCACAATAATGATCAATAACTACTAGATGCATAACATTCTAGTTGACGTTGATAGTCAAGAAATATGTTTTTTGAGTTAGCCTTTGATAAAATGCATCTTTCGGTCGACTATCCAGCTACACCGACTAGTCCTCTGTATTGATTTTCTGGAGAATGATAAGAAGCCCTTGGAATCAACGGGCTCTCAATCACTGACTCGACCTACAATTATGCAGATATTTAGGTTCCTTAATATGCTAAAAATTTGACCCAAATTAGATTTAGTAGTTATTGAGAACAAATGTAGTATGATAAAAATTAAAGAAATAGTATTCTCACTAGGGGTACTATGCAAGTATACATATCATTTCAAGTAATATAGAGTTATCTTTAAAAACCTCAGTATCGATCCCATGAGAAAGCCGAAAACAAGAAAAAAATAAAATGAAATACTTGAATTTTGCCTTCAAAAAAACTTTACTTAAGATTACGACAACTATCTGAAGATGCAAATTAAGTTTACTAAATTCTACAACATGCAATTAAAAGTAAATATAACGATTTAGACAATATATAAAAAGAGACTTTCTCCTTGCCAATAATTCATAATCAGTGTTTGATTTCAAAATTGTTTAGAAACTTTAATGTGGTATTGTGAAAAATAGGAGCATGTCTATTCTTTACTTATTTCAAGATGTGAAAAGAGCTTAACTAATCTAAAGTTGGTGTCGGCATGTATAGTAGTTTTGCATAGGTTATAGTCTCTCACTCTTAGATTACCCACTATGCCCTCTTTATAGGACCTACCAGTGACCCTTAGTTTCAATCTCTAGACCAAATTGATAAAAGAATGTAGCCTGTCACTCTAGAAATATCAATTCTACGCCCATCAAATATTATCTCCCTACCTATTTGCACCCATCTTCGGACAATCACGGATTCTCTTTCCAAGGTAGAATGTGATACTTACAAGTCAAGAAATTTTAGACCTATTGGGTATATAAGTTTCTCAACAAGTTTTAACAATACAAGTGGGCAATTTGTAAGGTAAATGAAGGACCGATAAAAATATTATCGCAACTTCTAGGAATAAAAGAATTTCTAAACAAAATCAAAATCACTTACTTAATTACTTCATATTGCAAGGAGAAAGAAAGAAAACTACTCACAAAGCATGGGGATAAAAAAACAAAACATATTTATTAAACTACAATTCAAAATACAAAACTTAAAGACAAAGATACAAATATTTATCTGGAATGTTCCCTCAAGCACTCTTTTGAAGTTATCTGACTTCTCTGACTCCAACAACACTTACAAGACTCACAAACTCCATAAATAACAAAGACTCACAAAGAAAACTTATCACACACTTAACACATTCACACACTATGAAACTCTCTATATCCAACACCCTTAGCCTCTTGCAATTAATCCATATTTATAGATCTTTGAAAATGACCAAGGGCTGCTTCAGACTTCTCTTCAAAATTTGGTCTCATTCAATTAATCTTCTAGAATATAACTGTCACGCCTAGGCGCCCATCTTTCACACCTAGGCACCTAACTGTCGCACCTAGGAACCAGCCAATTGTTGCATCTAACGCCTAGGTGGTAGATCCTCGCGCCTAGATGCTAAATTGAAAAAAAATACCAAAAATTGAACTGGTATTTTAAAGTATAAAATGTGCAATAAAAAATATGTAATTTTAAGGTGGCTCAATTAATTCCCTCAAACTTAAACGTCACTTGTCCTCAAGTAACATTTCTTACTATATATAAAAGTATAACCTGTGGGGGTGAGTTTTACTTGATATTTTTATTGTTTTCTGTTTTATAAATGCAATAGTGAAACTTTAAAAATATTTTTAATAACATAGGTTAAAACTAGAATGTAAGAATATTTAGTAGTCAAGTTTAAGAATTTTGTTTTCCTATTTATTTCAAGAATAATTATAATTTGTAATATTAAGGATACTTAGAATATCATGAGAACTTTACTAATAAGGATGCTAATACTTCATAAATAAGCTTAGAAATGTAATTAAGCCCATTTCTTTAAGAAGATTTAAGTGAATCCAATATTTGATGAAGCATCTCCTCACATATATTTTCCTCTTTTCTTTTCTTTTCTTTTTATTTTCTTTTTTTTAATATCATTTTCAATCCTTTCTTTCTTTCTTTTTTTTGTCATGTAAGGATTATTAGATCTGGATAGCCTTTAATAATTTTGAACTCCACGAACATCTTCTTCACATTTCTTCACTTGATTAAATGTGTATTAGACTTCAAAAGATTTTTCGTAGAGTCTCAATTCTTTCTTTTCAAATAAAAATCCAAGATCTTTAACATTCCCAAAAATTCATTTTTTTATTTTAAATAATAAAAGCAAAATTTTTTACTCTTATACTATTTATCTCAAATCCAGAATTAATCTTATGATTAAAAACTTTTACTTAAGTTTACCAAATAATTTATAAAATAAAAAATATGGTTATCTCAAGCTATTTATCTCAAATCCAGAATTAATCTTATTTTCTCCCTTCCCCCAAACTTAAATTTTAAATTGTTTTTTCCAGTTGAGTTTATAATAAGCATGGAGAAGAGAAAAAAATAAACTTTCTAAGTAGGAGAGTAGTATAGGTAAAATAAAAATACATGTTAAGTAGTAGGCAATTTAAATTAAAAACAGATATATCATGAAAATTTGCAATGCAAAAGACTACTATACCACATATCCAGTTCTAAGCAAAAGAGTAACAAAAGTAGCAGTGAAATTAAAAAGTACAGAGCAACAAAACATACATAAACAGTCTAACATGAGAAACATCTAAAACCATAACTAATACAGAATAAAAAATAAAATCTAATCCTCTTCCTCCTCCTCATTATCATCAGAATCAAAGGAGATATCTTCATTCACAAACCTGCGCCCATCAAAAGGTGTAAATGGAGGGCATGTAAGAAATTCAACAGACGAATCTCCCTTCATGAATTTCATTAATGCCTCATCATAATCAACATTATAATCCCTTTTTCTCCCGACAAAATCTTCCATGTGATCAAATTTGTTCTCCATATCCTCCATACAACACTGCATCAAAAACATATCATTTTGGTGCTCCAAAAGTCTCTCACTCAACACATCCTAGAATCCAGATGGAGGCTTAATAGCAGTGGATGTAGAAGGTCTAGAAGTAGAAGGCCTAGAAGTAGAAGCAGAAGGTGCACCTTGAACTCTATCTCTAGGTCGTCCGTATACATCAACATTAGCCTTTCCAATTGGCTTAAGTGGCTTCAACTGCTCTTCCCAAAGTTCAAACTTTACTCTAGAGTCTTTAGAAATAATAAATATCAAAGAAGGAAATCCAAGACCTAAATTAGTACTAGCTCTCGTAGAAGAACTAATAGCATAATAAATAAGAGAGCCCATATCTATAGGTTTCCTCTCTTGAATGCAGTAATTTAGTATGGCTTTTTTTCTGGTCACTTCAATTACATGATTTGAAGGATGAAGATGAGCAGAAATAAAATAATGTCATGCCTTTGAAGTGGCATTGAGCATAGAAGAAGAAAAATTTACCTTACGATCATTTTGAATCTTCCAGGCTTCACGACCATCAGTCAAATATGCCACGATCTGATCTAACTTTTCCTCATGTGGAATGATCTCTGAATAGAAATAATGAATCACGAGTGGCAGACCATATATCACATTAATCTTTTCAGCATAAAACTCTACTCCTCTTCCTCGGAAAAACACCTCGTCATCATCTGCTTTAGGTAAGTTTGCATAAAATTCTCAAACCACAGCGATGATGGTAATAAATGTAAAATAGCATAAACTTTTCCATTAAAAAGCGACAATAACATTCTCCATATCTCTACCAGGTCTATAAAAACTCCGCTCAGCAATAAGCTTTCTTGAAGAAGCAAATTTGTTGTAACAAATTTATGCATTAAAGTTGACAACTTTTAAATTGTCATAGGGTTCTTTTCCCCTTCCTCGCTTTGTCTTAGGAGCCATCTAAGAAAAATTTAAAGAAAAATTTCTAGCAAATTTCAAAATTAAGATAATAGGCTTCCTACAAGCTCTTACAAGCTAACAAAGCTTAGATCCATGAATTGTTCACCACTAAATCAAATATTTTTTCATACTTTTGGTCTCCACTTAATGTATGAAAAATTCATGGAGAAATTTCAAAATAACTAAGCCAAAATGTAGATCTAACCTCAAGAAGATGAAATTCAGTGTTTTTAAGCTAAGAAAGTTGATGATTAGAGCTCCATAAAGCACCCTAGGGCTGGTTTTCGTGAAAAAGAGGAAGAAGAAGGAGCTTAGGCGTCAACAATAGCATTGGGTCAGTTTAATAAGAGAGAATTTTGAGTTTTGGTCGATTCAGTTGAACTGATGCCTAGGCACAGGTTTTGGCACCTCGGCGCAAAATTGTACGAATGGTCTAGCGTCTAGGTGCCAGACCCAAAAATTTCTCTTTCCTTGGGTTTTAAGTATATCACGACCAGACTAAGCCTTTTAAATCAAAATTTCTCATTCATTTAACATCACACAACATGTCTATTATTTCCCCAACATTTTCTATCTTCAACTTTTTAATTTGAAATTAATTCCAACATTCTAACATAGGGTTTACACAAACATAAAATTCATTAATAAAATTTAAAATAATAGTAAAATATCACACGTAAACACATTTAAGAAAACCAACACAAGAAAACTAACACACAATCAATAACAAGTAGCACACATAACACATCCTTTACTAAAGTAAGCACAAAATTGAAACACAAACACTAGAATCCTAATCTAATGATCAATCCTTGTTGATCTCATTCTGGTCACCCTTCTCACATGCCAAATATCTATGATCAAATTTGTAGGAGACAAGGGCATGAAGAAATTTCATAGTTGTTGTAGACACTATTTTAGTTATGGAGTTGCCGGTAGGAAGTTGTCGGTCACCGAAATTGAAATCCTGTCGCTGGCTTAGGAAGGACATATATATATATATATATATATATATATATATATATATATATATATATATATATATATATATATATATATATATATAGAAAAATATGAAATCAAACTGATCTCATATTTTTCATAGTTTAAATGAGAGAGCGATGTACCTCAAATCCTGTATCTATCCCGAAGGATAAACATAAGACTTGAGGGTGAGGCTCGATCAAATAAACTAAGAAATGTATGATGTATGTTTGGTTTGTGAAACAATTTTATTTGCCGATAGTTCCTCTATTTAATATGAAGAATTAAAGAGGGTTTATATTAAGCTGTGTTTTGACAAGCTTCCTATAAGGACAAGCCCCTATAGTTAATTACATCCTAAATGACCTAAGTTATCTAAGAAAACTCTCGATAAAAATCAGAAAACATTGTCTTCAAGGATTTCAAAAGGATGAGACTTTTCAACGAGATCAGATAAAGAGGTGTGAAATGGGAATGGTTCAAATTTGGAATTTTTATTTTAGAGTCCAAAGGAGGAAGATCTAGGGGATGTCAGAGATCCAGAGGAAAACCTCTGTGACTTCCCAATCTATCCTATGGTTTAGCTTTGATTTTGAAGAGAAGTTATTTAAGTGTGTCATCCTGCTGATTTTATTTGTTAGGGCTTACATTTGTGTGAAACGATCACATAAATAGCCTGGAAGATGTGAGGATTTAGGTCGCGACAGACAACAACCTCAAAATCCTAAGGTGAGTTAAGGCTTAGATTGCACAACATGATTATTCAAAGGCCTAAAAATAAGGTGAGGATTTATGTTGCATAGGCAAACAACCTCAAAGTCCTATGGTTTGGTTGTTTAATTCTATGGAAAGAAATGTTTAGCTAGGGAAGACAGGTTTTGTGTTGAAGATGGCCGTGCTGCCCACCATGCTAGCTCCAAACTCCTTGCCGTGAAGAGTTTAAGTTTTCTAGGGTGTCAAGTTATATTGTAAAATCAAATGGCCCTATGGTTGAAGTTATTTAAATTTTATGGGGTTATTAAAGTTGATTAGTACGACACCAGTTAGGATCCTATGGTTCCCTCGTTCTGGCACCACTATTTTCTATTGGACTCACTTAGTCCAAATGAATTTACTAAACTCAACTTAATGAGTTCCACAATTTCATTTAGACTTTGGAAAGCTTCATTAGAAACCGTAGGTTAACTTCACCGAGGGACTTCCGATCATCTGATAGAGACGACTTAATTTAGTTGTAGTTATTGTTTTTGTGATGTCTGTGATTAAATTTTTAGTTGTTTTATATTGTAAATGTTGTGGAGGTGATTTTTATCTTAGTTGATTTTAATTCTGGTTTTGGGTTTTGTTCTTGTGGCTATCCTAACAGTTTTAGTTTTCATGCATGGTGACATCATTGTTTATTCATGCAAGTTTTGTAAGCATAAAATAGTATAGTATGAAAGTACAAAAATATTGTACTGTAAATTATAAAAAAAGTGTACTTGGTGAGTCTTCTCGTTCCACCTCCTGAAACTCAAAATGCATAAGAGAGCATTTTACATAAAGTGGAAAAGTAAGGTTTTGGTGATCTACCCAACCCTAGGTTATATTTGGTGGGACCTTATTGACTTGGTTAAGGATAATTTTGTCAAGAAAAATATATTACGTTTAGTAGACCTTCGAGGTATCCAATAATTATGAAGAAAGAAATAGGCTCATGCTTCCCTCTCACTGCCTGGTGAAAAGTCTTGAGCTCATTTAAACTTATTATGTTGCTTAATAACTCATCCTATAAATACCTTTAATGCTCAGTGAACATTGATGTTTCAATTATCCCTAAGAGTAAGGTAATCATCACTTATAATTTAATTTGAGAATTATGTAGGTGAAGACCATTAAAGGGGCAAGTTAATGTTATCAAGTCACTTAGCCAACTTTTTAATTTGGGCTTGTAGTGTTTTAAAGGTGTTCAATTTTAATTATATTTAATTTTATAATCCTCATTTAATCAGATTTGATTTAGCTTAAGTCACTACTAAGCTCTTAAGATTTTGTTAGATATCTTAGTTATTATTTTTTTTTGAAAAGATTGAATGTTTAGGTGATGATGATTCATTATTAAATTTTTTAAAAGTTATTTGAATCATTAAATAGGGGTATTAAATTGGTGAGTTATTAACACCCAAAATCATGCCCCTAAGTCTAGGATCATTTGGTTAACTAAACTTCCAAATTTTAATAATTTAAGGAAATTACAAATTTATCCTTTAATTAATAAAATTAAGATTGGTTTCTACCAATTCATCCCTTATGTTTCAATCACCCAAATATGTTAATCAAGACTAAAGGTTTCCCATTTCCCCTTCTTGAATTAAACCTAAATGTTAATTAATGTGAAATTTCCAAAATTATACTTTTGCCCGTGAGGCTCTATCACTTCATAATTTGCCAAATTTAATTCAAATGACTTTGGAATTTTCATCCCACCTTACTCATGGTTCAATTAAGACATCATAGGAGAAAATGTGATTTTTCAAAATTTAATTTAATTTACATATTTATTTTTATGCAAAAATAGGATTTTTCAAAGAAAAATACATAACTTGACCAAGAAAAATCTTAATCCTTTGAAATTTTTATTGGAGGTAGAATTAGATTAGGGAACTATTGGGACCAAATTTCATGATTTATTGAGTTATATTTAAATTTTAAGAATTATTCCAAATTCTCAAGCATTTATTAATGATAAAATATTTTAAATGATGAAAATTAAGTTTTGTATTTTTATTAAATTTTTCTGAGGTCAAGGAAACCAGAGAAATAAATTTCACAATTTTCTGATTTTTCTTTGAATTGTTAGAATTATTTTTGTGAAAATACATTTTTAGCCTTTAAAAATTATTTTAAGCTTCAAAATTCAATATCTTCACTAAGAAAATTAGAAAAAATATTCCAATTGTTCCTAAGTGCTTTGGAAACAATTTAGAATATTTACATGAATTTTGCTATTTTTGTGATTTTTATCATTTTTTAATTATTTAAATATTAAAAATAGGGTAAAAATGAAGTTTTTATTTTAATTATCATTTTCTTTTTAGAAAATTCCTCTAATCAAAGAGAACTCCAAAAACTAATTTTTACAATTTTTTAGTAATATTTTAATTATTAAAAATCATTTTAGTGTTAAAAATGACACTTAACATAGAAAATCAATTTGAGTTATCAAATGAGCTCCAAATATTTTGAAATATTTATGGGGAGTTCTCTAAACTTCAAATTACTGCGGATAGTTAAAATCAAGTCATTTATATGTTTATGTTTCACAAAACTAATTTTCTTTGTATTTTAGGGTTTGTGAAAATTAAATGCATTTTTAATGACTTGGCTCATGAAACATTTTCTAAAGGGTTCTCTGACTATGGTAAACCTTCCAAAATTTTCTTAGAATTTTCTAAGCAAGATGCTAATTATTATGATTAATTTATGCAAATAATAGACATAAATTTGAAAAATATGGATCTCTGTCTAGAGATCACCTCTAACTTTGGAAAAATTAGAGAATGTTCCCTAGGACGGAGATAACAACATGCCAAAATTTCAAGCCATGATGAAATGTCTACATGCATGGAGAATTAAAAGACTCAAAATAGAATTTAATTAATTAAAAATAAAATATGCATCAAGTGAACTTCAAAATATTTCCACATTATTCTCCTCTGCTCACTAAGAAAAATGGTATTTTTACTTTATTTTTGTGTTTTTTCTACACCAAGATATGAATTTTTAAAGTTTAGGGAATTAAATAAATAAGAAAAAGCCCTAATTTTCTACTTAAGTGAAGCAGGTCCACGTCAACCTACTGCGGCTCCGAAGCTCCACGCGGCACTCTCCCAATTAAAGCCAACTTCCACGCCAGTAGCCACACGTCCCGCCTTTTCATTCTGTCTCTCCATCCAGTGCAATCAGAGCCGTCCATGTGATACATGCGTGATCCAACAGCGTGTGGTCATCGTCCCCAATGCCCTAGCCCGAGAACCATTCATTTTCAAACCTTGATATCTCACTCATTTCTCAACCAAATCAAGTAAAATTTGTTTCTAAATGCTCGTCTTGACTAGTAGAACATATACATACAGTAATCATACCATGAAACTATCCCTAATCAAATGGAGAATCAAAATAGGCTTGAAAAGAGGGGAAGTTCAATACCTTTGCTCTGAGAAGGGAAGCTTCAATCAGAGGTGCTAGACATGTTTGTGGAGGTTCAAGGAGGCTAGGGATTGGACCTCTTGTTTTGGTGAAAGGTCCAGGTATGAATTCTACCAAGCTCAATTTTAGGTGTTGGTCTAGAGCTATGCTAGGAGCTCTGTATGAGGGGGATTTGATGGGGCTTCTTCTTCTATAACTGTGATGATGGTGTGGGTGAGTTTAATTGGAGTTTGGTGGATTGTGGAGCTATGGGGAGTTCTATCCTAGTTTTGGCAGAAGTTTGAGCTCCAAATTGAGCTTCGACAGTGGAGATCAGTGGAAGAAAATGGTTAGCTTGAGCTGAGGAGGAGACAAAGAGGTCGTGGGATCAATTTGGAGGTCTCTCTTTGAGAAAATTTTAGCACCTCTCTCCTTGGCCATGGAGGTGAGCATTTATGAAAATGGTCAATGGTGGCTCTGTGGGTCAATTGAAGGGTGCAAAGTGCTGCTTATGTGGAGGGAAGAGAGGCTCTAAACTTAAAATTGAATGAGGTGGCCTCAAGGTTTGAATTGGGTTTGGATTTAGGGGAGGTGGCTCATGGTTTTAGTTTTTTCTAGCCACTAGGCCAGCCAAAAAGGATAGGGGACCTGACCAAGAGGTCAGGTGAGCTAGGTGGAGGTTCAATTATCACTTACCCCCAAGGTTTAGTCATAATGGTAAGGATTTTGGCTTAAGACCCAAATATAGGCATAAATCCTTTAATTTAGGTACCCATTGGTCCATATATTGGTTTGGTGGGTTTTGTAAGGTTTAGCCTAGTTCAAAGGAATGGTTTAGTGGTTGTGGTGATCTTTGGTTGGCCAATTTGACATGGCTAAGTTAATTATTGGTGAAGGGGTCCATGTAGGTCAATTTGGCCAAAGCTTGGGTTTGAGCTAGGCTATCCATGACCTTGAGCCCAAGTAATTGATCAAAATTGTGTAGATGATTGTCATGAAGATTCTCTGTGAAGAATTGAAATGATTTTGAGCTCAATTGGGGGCTCAATTTGAAGGATTTTGGGATTTGGTCAATTTGAGCATGTTGGGCTAGACTTGGGTCTAGATTAGGCTAGGCTTGGGATAAGTTAAAAATGATTGTTGATAATGATCAATAGGAATTTGATGAAGAGTTTTCAACATAAATTGGGTGCCAATTTTTGGGTTAAGGCAATCAATTTGGTGGAATTTTGAGGTATGGCCAATTTAGGGAAAAATTGGGACTTTTGGACTTGGGTAAAAATTAAATGAAATGGGCTTCACCAAGGCAAATTGAAGGTCAAGTTTGATGTGTAGGAGTGTTATGAAGAGTTTTGAACATAAATTTTGGCAAATTGAGTAGGCTATAGGTTCAATTTGGTGAGATTAAGTCATAGGGACAAAGTTGGGGGTTTAATTTAGATCAAATTTGGGCTCAAAGTATGGGTCAATTGAGCTTGAATTTAGTTTAGATTAGTCATATGGAAGTTGAATTTGAGTTTAGAAATGAAATTGGGGAAATTGGGACCAAATTGATGGACATTTGAGGTGAATTTAGGGAAATTAGGCCTTTGAAGGCAATTTGGTTTTTGGTCAAAATGGTCAAATTAAGTCATGTGGTAGTTGAGAAAAATAAAATTGGGAATATTTGGAAGGTTTTGGGGATTCTTGGGAATTTTTGAAATTTTGGGCTAAGCAGGGGCATTTTTGTAATTTGACAATTTTTTTTGGTGATTTTGGGTAATTTGGATGTTTTCATAAGGTTTTAAATGATTTTTGAATAAATTTGGGTATTTTGGGTAAATTTGGAAATTTTGGCCAAATTTAGGGTTTCAAGGGTACTTAGGTAATTTGGCGAATTTTGGGGCAAAAGACTAAGTTGAGTATTTTTGGTAGAATTGGGGTGCCAACCACCATAAATGAGCTATGGACCAATGGGAACCCCATTTGGGTCCTCTATGTACTGGTCTTAGCTAAACCCCAGCTTAGGGCTAGTAGGTTTGAGGACCATCTACATGAGTCTCCCAATGGATCAAAGTCAAGGAATTTTGGGTTTAGGGCATTGAGTGATTGTGAGTGAAGTGATTGTAGTGAGTGCCTTAGCTCTGGACCATCATCCAGAGTCAACCCTAAGGGCAAGCAGTCCTATGGGAACTCACCTTAAACTACCCCATATTGACCCCACCTGCTAAGTGCTGGAGGTTAGGACCAATATGTAGAGCTTTAAATTGAGTAAAGAGGAGTTTAGAATTTCTAATGGTGAGGGTTCCTTTTCTTGTTCTCTAGGAATATTCAATAGGAAAGACCTATGACTAGACCCTAGGCTACTAAAGAGAAAAACTAGACCTCAACCAAAAGTGAGGTCAACCAATGGACCCCCAATAGGTGGGGTGTGCTGGACAAGCACACCCCGCGCACCCCACCTATTGGCATTGACCAACGAGATTAACAAAACCAATATATAATCCTAAGTTAACAGACATGAAAGGAGTGTAGAATTTGAGTGTGCTATTTGTTTTTTATGGGGAATTAACAGGTGAATATTTGATCGAAATCCAGATATAGGGACTCTCGCTGGGGATTGGAGAGTAGGCTTTGAGTTATTAGATTTCAGGTGTTTATAGAGGATGGGAATCAGTACGTAAGTGTTGAACCTGAAGTGGGAATTGAAGTTTAAGTATTAATTTCAAAAGAGGGTTGCAAGTTAAGGATTAACTCAAATAGAAAGGAGTCAGAAGTTAAGGACTGATTCTAGAATGAGGATTTAAAGTTAGGGATCAATCACAAAAGAGAGAGTCGGAAGTTAAGGGCCAATCTCGAAAAGAGGAAATCAGAAGTTAAGGACTGATTTCAAAAATGAGAATTGAAAGTTAAGGATCAATCTCAAAAATAGAGTTGAAAGCTAAGGATCGACCTCAAAAGAGTAAATTAAAAGTTAGGGACTGATTCCAAGATAAGAATTGAAAGTTAATGAACAATATCAAAAGAGAGTCAAAAGTTAAAGAACAACCTCAAAAGAGTGAATCATAAGTTAGGGACTGATTTTAGGATAAGGATTGAAAGTTAAGGATCAATCACAAAAGAGAGTTGGAAGTTAAGGACCGACCTGAAAAGAGTGAATCAGAAGTTAAGGACTAATTCAGGATAAGGATTGAAAGTTAATGATCAATCTCAAAAGAGAGTCAGAAGTTAAGGACTAACATCAAAGGAGTGAATCAGAAGTTAGAGATTGATTCTAGGATAAGGATTAAAAGTTAAGGATCATTCACAAAAAAGAGTTGGAAGTTAAGGACCTACCTCAAAAGAGTGAATCATAAGTTAGGGACTGATTCAGGATAAGAATTGAAAGTTAATGATCAATCTCAAAAGAGAGTCAAAAGTTAAGGACTAACCTCAAAAGAGTGAATCAGAAGTTAGGGATTGATTCAAAA
>NEWO01001211.1:45011-59615 GCA_003013225.1 Phalaenopsis aphrodite
CATATCTAAAACAATGAAATCCACAGGAAAGATAAATTTATCAACTTTTACTAACACATCTTCTATAACTCCCTTAGGATAAATAACTAAACAATCTGCTAACTTAAGAGTTACAGAAGTAGGTGAGACTTCTCATAATCCTAATCTTTTGAAAATTGATAGAGACATAAGATTAATGCTGGCTCCCAAATCACATAAAGCTCTTCCATAAATTTTTTCACTGATATCACACGGTATAGTAAAACTACCTGGATCTTTTAATTTTTCAGGAAGCTTTTTCTGAATAATTGCACTACACTCTTTGCTAAGTGCAACAGTCTCATTATCAGTGAACTTCCTATTCTTATTCAAAATATCTTTCATAAACTTCACATAATTGTGCATTTGTTTTAACGCTTCTACGAAAGGAATATTTACCGTTAATTTCTTAAGAATTTCTATAAAATTTGAAAATTGTTTATCCTTTTTGTGTTGCTTCAATCTTTGAGGAAAAGGTGATGAAGGTTTCTCCACAATAATTTTCATTGGTGTAAGTGGATATTCTAAATATGGATATTCATGATCCTTTTCTTTTTCCGTACCCACTTTCTCTTTTTAAATTTCCATTTCTTTCTGCACTCTTGCTTCCAATTCTTTTCCACTTCATAATTATATCGCTTTTATCTGATCTTTTCCTTGATCTTTAGGATTTGGTTCCATAATACTAGGAAAAGTTCCTAATGTTCAGTTACTAAGTGCAGTAGCGATATGCCCCAATTAGTTTTCGATATTCTTGATAGCAGTTCCTTGATTTTGTAATTGATTTCCTTGAATTTGTAATTGATTTCCTTAATTCTGCAATTATTGACCCATGTTTAATATCATCTCTTTCATAGACAACTTCTTTTCCTTAATTTGAGTGTTATTGTTAAATTCTAGAGGATAAGATGGCCTATAATTAACATTTCCTTGGTGGGATGAATTTCCTAATGGGTTCACTGGGTTGTTCCCGCATTGTTGATTTGTAGAAGAATTGTTATTCCAATTAAAATTAAGATGATTCTTCCAACCTGGGTTATAATAGTTTGAATAAGGGTTGTTGGGTATATTATTAATAACATTTAAAGTCTCATACAAAGGTTGAACATCCACAATTTGCCCAGATGAATTCTCTTCCATCATAGTAGGTGTTGGAGAATAATTCATTCGATAATGATCTAATTTCTTTAATATTGCAGCCATCTGTGAAGCTAACATACATATTGCATCAGAATCATTTAGGATTTACCCTTTCAAAGGACCATTGAAAATTGTTGGTTGTCATCTTTTCTATTAACGAATAAGCCTCATCAAAAGGTTTTGACATTAAAGAACCACCAGCCGCATCATCTATAATCGATCTAAGTAATCCTACTAATCCATTATAAAAATTTTGAATTATCAACTAATTTGGTAACAAATGATGAGGGCACTTTCTAAAAAGATCTTTAAATCTCTGTCAAGCTTCATATATTGACTCTCCATCAATCTGACAAAACGATCTTATGTCATTTCTAAGTTTAGCAGTTTTCGATGGAGGGAAATATTTGGATAGAAATTTCTATGAAATTTCTCCCCAAGTTCTAATAGATCTAGGTGCTAACAAATTTAACTACATCTTAGCCTTATCCCTAAGTAAAAAAGGAAAAAGTCTAAGTCCAACAACATTGTTCGAAACTCTGTCATTTTTAAAGGTAGCACAAAGTTCTAAAAAACTAGCGAGGTGTAAATTATAAGCTTCATTTAGTGTACCTCCGAATTAATTGTTTTATACCACTTGGATAATAGTGGGTTTAAGCTCAAATGAATTAGCAACTACATCAAGATTTTGGATAAATGAGTGAATTTCATCTGTTGTAGGATTTGCATAATCTCGTAGAGGTCTAGGTTGGCGTTCATTTTCTATTCCTTGATTGTTCACGTTGTTTTCCATTGTGTTAGGATTTATAGGTTCTCTTCTTAGTTTTCTAACTCTTCTAACAGTGTATTCTAAATCGTAGGGTATAAGATTCTCTGGTCCAAATTTAAGCATACAATTGAAATCAGTACACAGAAAAATAGTTAACAAAATATGAAAATAAGTTGCAATTCTAGTAAAAGTTTTCTAATAGTCATAATTTGTCCGTTACTCTAGTTATGATTCTTGTTCACTCCCCAGCAACGGCGCTAAAAACTTGGTAACGACTTTATATGCTTAAAAATACAAAAATTTGATACTGCTGCTAGAATATTTAATTCTCCTGCAACGGTGCCAAAAACTTGACAGCAGTTATAGATTCAAAAAAGATGTATATAAAATATTCAATAATTGTAAAGTCACACTTATCAACGCAAGTATATGTATCGCTCAAGTAATACAAGGCTCTAATAGAGTCCAGGATATCGATCCCACAGGGAGTAATATTAGAGGCTACAAACTAAGATTTTAGAAAATCAATACTTAATCACAACAATATAGTTCAAATTGCTTATCTGACACTAATAGGCAATTGAAATAAATATGTAATTTTAATAACCCTTAAATAATTAATTCTATTAATAAAGTTTCTCTTGTGAAGTTCAATATATAAGAAAGCATCATTTTCCTTGTCAAGAAATTAAAGTGAATGGATAAAGTGAATTAGTTCAAATTAGATTATGCCAAATAGGAGCATAACTATTGTTTATCCTTTGGTCCACGCATAAAGAACATTGACTAATCCTATGCTTGTTACTGAATCTGCAGCTAGGCTGGTAGGATACCAGCTCTCACTTTGAAGCTCCCAATTTCCCCTCACCTAAGGGCTAACATCTACACTTCAGCACCCAAACCATAGGACTGAATTGAGGATTTTAGTCTGTCACTCTAAAATCTCCAATTCTACACCCAATTATTTTATTTCCCTATTTATTTGCACCCAACTTTCAAGGACTTTGACCTCCCTGAATCTTGGATGTAATCTTCACTTTAGTTGTAAAACTCAACATATTTTAACAAATTAATTGGCCAAATTGAAAGTAAGTTAAGATCGAAGTGAAAAGATCATCACAACTTCTTTAACATTCTCAAGGCTCAACCAATTCAAATCACCATTTCACAAAATCTCAAGATAAGGAGAAAGACAGAGAAAATTACTCAAAACTCATGGGGAAGATACGACCAAACTCGAAATTTATATATAAAAGCAAAGTCATACAAACTATAATAAGTAAATACCACTTATCTCTAATTCCTCCCCAAGAAAACTCCTCAAAGTTTCTCTCAATCTCTTCCTTTCTTTACAGTACACTGAATTCTTCTTCGAAACGGCAAGGAGGAAGAAATCTCTAATTTTCCCTCCACTCTTACAATTTCTCAAAGAATTCCTTACAATCTAACCCTAAATTAAACTCTACAATCTACACACTCTCTTCAACTTCCTCTTCCCTTCGCTCAATTTTTGGCCAAAAGCTTCTCTTAAAGTTATAGAAGACTTTTTGCAAGAGTTACTTAAGCATCCCCTCAAAAATCATCCACATTAAATGCAACTATTGAGATAACCGCCGATCTCGCCGTTGGGAGCCTCGAGGGCGCTGTCGGCGGCCTTCTGGAATATTTGATTCTGAATACTCGGGAAAAACCCGTCTTCGGCGCTCTAGTTCAAATCTTCATATTTTGGTCCTTTTCGCTCCAAATTCGCTCCTTTTTGCATCTTTTTGCCCTAATGACCATAATTCAACATACCTGCAACAAAACATCAAAAATACCTTTCTTTAAAGTGTAATATCATCAAAATCAGTGTAAAATAGATATGAAAATCTCAACTTATTTTCCTTTGATCAATAGTGATCCTGCCCTTTCCTCACATCCACTTTCTTGGCTTGGAATAGGTTCTTTCCATAAGAAGGCCTGCTCGAACTCTATCTCTAGGTCAAAAATGAAGTAGAGAATGTTTCATCCATCGCTTTCTGAGAAGACCCCGTTGTAAAACTCCAATCCCTCTAATGTATTAATGAACCTCCCTTGCACTTCTTCATAGAACTCAAAGTCCCTTTTGTTTACTTTGCGTACTCTATAGTATTCTGCCGTACTTATGATCGGTGGCTGTCGAGGATGTTCCCAAATTTCAACGGTGGTGGGAACCTAAGTTGGTGTTGTTTCTGTCTCCAGCGGAATGTATGACTCTGCATCCATTGGGGCATTTGGCTCTGCATCCATCATCAGTAGATGCATACTCCTCTAACATGTCGTAGTGTTGTAGGTTTAGGACCTTGTAGTCCGGGCACTCCACAAATGCCCCTGTAGCTGACGCTCATGTGGGTATCTTGGCGTTGCAGCTAGGGCAACCCGTACACAAAACATCTGGAGCTGGTAGTATTTCTAGCTCTGCAAAAAATCCTGACTCATCATCTGTAGCAGGCAGGCTGGAAGAGTTCTCTCTCATTCCTAGATCATAATTGTTCCCTTCAAGAATAGAAGTAAGCAAGTTCTCCACCTCTTTCTGGCGTCTTCTTTCTTCTTGGAAGAAAGCCCTCTGCTTTCAGCAGCTGGAGTTTCTACGCTAAGTTCTTCGTAGCGGCACATTTGGAAGTCTTCCATTATCTATGGCAACTAGGCCTTTGGTTGGTGTAGCTATCATGGATGATAGGAGGTTGGGCCCCTCCATCGGGTCTTGTTGCACCATCACATTCCTTCCCTTCAGTGATGAATTGTCTTTAGTGTTCAACCTTAGCATTGAGGGCAGCCTTTCTTTTTCCTATTGGCCGATGAAATCCATTAGAAACCCTTCATAATCCATGTTAACTTAACTAATTTCCATGGCAAAGTATATAGTGTCGCCCTGCGGCGCCATTTCCTCATTGAGTGCGAGGTTCCAGCCATCTTTAAAGGCAAAGATCAGCCTCTGGCCTGACATTTTTCTACAGACGATAGAAAAAATGTCAGTGAGCTGAAACTTATCATGAACAAGAACAAAACAAAATATTTATTAAAGAACATTTTAGTTTATTCTGGTGAGAAAATTGTTTTTTTATGTGTGCATTTTGTTTAAATTTGTAGGATATTAAGTTTAAAAACAGAAAATTGAAGTGTGTAATTTCAAAGAATTTTTATTATGTTGAGATTAATTTTATTACAACAATTTTAGACCCGATCACAAACATTTGGCCAAATAGATAACCCCAAAACAATCAAATTTTCAAAATTTCAAATCAAGTGAAGGCAAGCAATGTCAGGTTGTGTAGTATGTCTTCAGGTATCGTTCGTTGTTTGGTAGCATGGGTCTTTCACACCAAAAATCTACTAACTGGTAGGCTCCTCCTGCCTAAACCTTTTCAATGACAAATGGACCCTCCCAACTTGGCTCTAATTTTCCACCTATCTTGTGGCGTAAAAGAATAGGCCTTTTGAGCATGAGGACGAGGTCACCAACTTTAAATGTCCTTGGGCGGACCAATTTCTCATCAGCTTGTACCATCTTTACCTAATAAAGTTCCAAATATTGTTGTGCTTCAAGTCATTTTCTTCAAGACTCTCTAGTTCTTCAAGTCTGAGTTTTCTACTTTCTTCTATTGTGAGTTGGTTGGCAACATCGAATCTAAGAGACGGTGTCTGAATTTCTAGCGGTAGCACGGCCTTGGCCACGTACACGAGCATGTAGGGTGTACACTGAATGGGAGCCCTGAACATTGTCCGGCAGATCCACAAGGCTCTAATAGTTTGTTGTGTCAATCTCTTTTGTTTTCATCTAGCGTCTTCTTCAAAATCTATACCAATGTCTTGTTGAAGGCTTCGGCTAGGCCATTTGCTATGAGATAGTAAATTGTAGAGTATCTCCAATCTATCCCAAGTCGTTTGATGAAATTGTTGATTCTGGTGCTTTTAGAAGCTGTCCCATTGTCAAAAATTATTCCTCACGGTACTCCAAAATGGTAGATGACTTGGCTTTTGAAGAATTTAAGGACGTGTTGTGTTATAACCTCTCGTAATGGTACTGCCTCTACCCATTTGAAGAAATAATCTATAGTGACGAGTATAAATCTGTGTCTTTTTGAGGATGAAGGGTCTATCAGACCTATTATGTTCGTGCCCCAACACTCGAATGACCACGAGAAAACGGTTGGGTGTAGTACATTTGGAGGTTGGTGCAAGACCACCCAATGTAGTTGGCACTGGTGACATCTTCTAGTTGTATCCATGCAATTGGACATCATTGCTGGTCAATAATATCTGAGTCTTTTGATTTTTAGTTTCATCTTTGGCCCTGACTGGTGAGCACCACACAATCCGGCATGTACTTCTTTGACAATATTTTGGGCTTCGGCTCTGTTTAGGCATTATAGCCACATTTGATCGAACAATCTTCTATAGAGGACGTCTCCTACTAGGGCATATGACATAGCCCTCTTTGTGATATGGTGTGCTGCTGACTTATCTTCTAGTAGCTTTCTAGTGTGCAAATATTCTATCAATAGCTTACGCTAATCTTTGTTGATATCTGCAACCGCAATCATTGTTTCTTCTTTTCCTAACTTGTATAGATTATCAATGTTGATTTGAGACAAAATTTGTCTTCCTTGAACTGTGATTTTGATGGAATCCTCCAGGGGACATGTTAGCTCCTTAGCAAGTTTTGCTAGAGCATCAAAATGGGTGTTATCTCCTCTAAGAATCCAACAGAAAGTAACATAGGGAATCTGTTCCAGCAGCTTCATTACGTATCGATGATATTCTGCTAATGTTGGTTTCAGGATCTTGTATTGTCTAGCGACTTGCTAAATGATGAGTTGTGAGTCTCCATAGATGGCAATGTGTGTTATACCCATCGGGATTGCCAACTCCAATCTAGTGAGTATGGCTTCATATTCTGCTTCATTGTTGGTGCACATTTCTGTCAGGTGGTATGAGAACCTCAACATACCCTTATCTGGCATGATAATGATCAAACTGATCCTGACATATGTCACCATCGAAGTACATTTCCTAACGTTGTGTACTAGAGAATTCCATTTGTAGTGTCTGCTCATCTGGTAGTTCATCGTTGAGAGGGGACCCAGCTGGCAGTGGGTGTGCAGCGAGAAAGTCATCTAGAATCTCTCCCTTGATAGCACTAAGAGGAATAAAAGCTATATCAAATTGCAATAATATCATTGACCATCTTGCTAGACGTCCAGAGAGCGTTGTTTAGGTCATCAAATATTGCAACGGGTTAACTTTTGAAATTAGGGTAATCTTATGAAAGAGCATGTAATGTCTAAGCTTCTGGGCAGCAAAAATTAAAGCTAGACAATGCTTCTCAATAGGTGGATACCATACTTCCCTCGATATCAGATGACGACTAAAGTAGTGGAGTGTATTTTCTTTGCCCTCGTCATTGACTTGGGCCAAGAGGGATCCAAGAGAGTCATCTAAAGCTGCGGTATAAAGTATCAATGGTTTTCCTGAGATAGGGGCTGCCAAAATAGGAGGTGTCATTAAGTATTGTTTAATGCCCTAAAAGGCTAGCTAGCATCTCTTCCCAAAAAAATTTGGCGTCCTTTTTAATTAATTCTGAGAAGGGTTGACACCTACCTGAGAGATTGGAAATGAAACATCTTAGATATGCCAACTTCTTCTAGAAGGAACGTAGTTGTTTCAAGGTTTTAAGAGGAGACATTTTTAAGATAGCTTTAATATTATTCGGGTCGATCTCAATTCCTCGATGACGGACAACAAATCCTAGAAAATTTTTGGAGGTAACGTCAAAGGCGCACTTTAAGGGATTCATTTTAAGGTCGTATTGTCGTAACCGTTCAAACATGATCCTCAAATCGTACAAATGGTCTATTTTTTATTTACTCTCGATGACCAAATCATCCACACAGCATTCCACTTGATTGTTAATGAGGTTGTCGAAAATCTTCGTCATTGCACGTTGATATGTTGCTCCAACATTCTTCAACCCAAACAACATCACTGTGTATGAAAAAATTCTGATCGGTGTTCTAAAGGCTGTAAGTGTTGCATCCTCGAGAGCCATCTTGATTTGGTTGTATCTCGACAATCTGTCCATGAAGGAGAAAATTTCATATGTTGAAGCGATATCCACCATCATTTCTGGTATGGGTAACAAAAATTCATCTTTTGGACATGCTTTGTTCAAATCTCTGAAGTCGACAATAACACGTATTTGTCCATTTTTCTTCTTAACAGGTACAATGTTGGCTAACCACGTGGGGTATTAATCTTCCTTTATAAAGTTAGTGTCTATTAATTTCTTCACCCCAGCAATTACTTGTTGCTCTATTTCGAGGATAATTCTTCTTGGAGCTTGTTTTACTAGAGTTATATTCTTTTCCACCCCGAGTTTATGAACTGCAACCTCTACTGACAGTCCTGGCATTTCATCATAACTCCATGTGAAGCAATGTTTGAATTCAGTTAACAATTTGATCAACTGTAGAGATTCTTCATCATTGAGTAAAAACTTATAAATGTAGGTCGGGGTTGTTCTTCAGTCCTGAGGCTGATTTCCGTAAAATCATCAACCGTTGATTTAATTTCCTCCTCATGTTCTGACGGAGCACTTTTTATTAGCTAATCAGTAGAGTCATCCTTTATATCGAGGCAATCCTGTCTTGATTAACTAGTAACAACCATGCAAAATTTTGAATCATCGACTGGTCCGACTGTACCAATTCCAAGACCGTCTATTGAGTTGGGAGTTCGACTTTTAACATTCCATAATTTTTCAAAAATTTGTAATTTACCTTTTGGCATTTGTTTTGACAAATGTCCCTGTTGAATTAACTTTCGTACATAAGGCAAAAAGTAACCAAAAGGCAATTCCATTAATTCATTAGGATCATCATCCAAATTTACATGATTTTCAAGATTAGTAGAGGTAGAAGCACAGTAAAATTTGATCGGCTTTAAACCAACACTACGGACCTCCTTGACCTCTAAACTCTTGACCCTTTGAGGGAGAATCGGAGTAAGGGTCATAGCNCTAAACTCTTGACCCTTTGAGGGAGAATCGGAGTAAGGGTCATAGCATTCACATAATGGTTTATCCAATCGTACATTGTCTCATATTCACTTTTCTCGGTATCTTCCAAAGATATCTCGTACTGAGGTTTCCTCTATTTTTTCATCATTATTTCATCTTCAGAGCTGTCTTCGTCACCAATATTGATGATTAGCCTAGTTCATTCAATGATTAAGTTGGTTCTTCCTCATCCACGTCCCAGGCCTCGATCTCGGGTGCGCGAGCTAAAAGAACCCCCACCAATTTGTCGTAAAAGAGTGGTGGGAGATAGTTGAAGAGGAGTTGAATGGCCTCCTCTTTTTGATTTTCTTGGATCTTCATTTTTGTTTGTCACAATTACGTGAGAGAAGACAGTTTTCTTTGGCGGCACGTAGTAGGCACCATCTTCATGAATATCAACTTTATGAACTGAAAATGGTTGTAGATCTCCCTTGATGCAATGTTCTTGTCCTTCTTTGTAGTACTTGATGCATTATTGTAGAGATGACGAAACCAAGTTGTGTTCATGAATCCATGGTCGACCTAGTAGAGCGTTGAAAGAGGTCTCGACGTCGATGATATGAAATTTAGCGGTTGTTATGAGTTCTCCAACCATCATGAGTAATGTAATTGATCTAAGGGCTCTTTCTCCCTTTTGGTTGAATCCTCTTAACATCATTTTATCGGTCGTAAGCTCTTGAGCTTCAATGTTCAAATAGGCCAATGTCCGTAGACTCATCAAGTTGAGTGATGCTCCAGGATCTACTAAAACTCTAGACAACACAAATATGCTGATGTTAACGGAGATGTAGAGTGGACGATTATGGTCGGCGGTACCGAGCAGCAAATCTTCACCTGTGAAGGTGACCCCATACTATTCTTTCAACAAGAAAACTTCATCTGAGGATGTGCTGGCCAACTGAGCTAAGTAAATCTCTAGGTTAAGGAAGGTTGTAACCAAAGACTTTCTCATCTCCTTTGACAAGATTAGAGCATCATAGATGCTTAATCTGGTCAGCAACTTCCTAATATGAGCTAGCATGTTGCAACCAATTTGTATGGTCCTTCAATATTCTCTTGTTTGTGTGGTTCTTCCACTGGTGGAGGTGGTTCCTCTCGAGTTATTATTTGTTTTCCTCTTTCTGTAGGAGCTATTCTTGGGGGTAATATTTTCTCACTCCTAAAGTTTACTTATGTAATCTCTTCTTCTTGAGATACATTTTTTTAATCTTCTAGTGTTTCCTCTTTGTCAAAAAGATCTAAGTTGATGGCAAGTGGTGCACCCTGGCGCTCAATGATTGGTTCCTCACTCTCAGTGTTGTCATAGCTAGTATCGTTGATGTCTTCTTCAGTCTTGTTAGCGAGTTTGTTGGACTCAAGTACGATTTGAGGATCTTTTTGAGGATCTAGATTGGAGCTAGATTTGTCAAAATCAATTATTTTATCACCAAAAATAGTTAAAACGTAGCCGAAATCACAATCATTATATTCATAAGACCCCAGAGGGGCAAAAAGATAATCATACAAAGTCAGGGGTTCGAGGATTTTCTTCCCCGAATCTGAGACAACCAATCTAGTAGAGGCAACCCCTATCCTACCCCCCGTGCTATCAAACTTTGTGGTAGTGTTCTTCTTCTTCTTTGTCTTTAACGATGACAGATCTTGTTGCAAAATCTTCATCTCGGGCTTGACAGGCTGAAGACTCTGAACGAAAGTTTGTTGTGATGCACTCTGTATTTAGTTTTATATTTACTTGGATGATTTGCTCCAAACTTCATTCCATCCATCTTTTGCAGTGTATGTGGAAGAATGTTTCGATGAATTCTGGATTTGGTTTAGGACCTTCTTAAGTTTGTTCTAAGTCGTACTTCATCCATCTTCTTCAGTATACAGATTAATCGGAGAGATTAGTTCAGCCAAAATCACATTTATAGAACCTTTTTGAGTTTCTTTTAAATATACTTTCAGGATCATTACATTCCCTTCTTTAAGGTTCTTTTTCGAGCCAAATCTTAAAGATGAAACATTCTTCTATAGTATGTCCCATCAATTGATGGTACGAGCAATAATTTGGTTGATCTTTCTTATCGACCTCTTTTGGTTTCTCCGGATCTGGTAGTTAAATTCAGGCCTCTTCATCAAACTTTTAAACATTTTGGATACGGTTTCATCTTTGGAAGAATACACCATTTTCTGTCATTCTGCCAAAGATATTCTCTTATTCCTTGTTTGAGGTGATCCTTCTTGAGGTGGTCGCTGGTTGGACTGGCTATTCTATTTTTAGCCTGTTGTGATGAAGATTGACGAGGATTTTTTGCATATATCTTCATTGGATATTTTCCTTTGTCGACAGTCGCTACTGTTCCTGATTTCCTTTCAAACACTCTGGTTGCCTTAAACTTTTTGTGTGAATCCACATGTTTGATTTCTTTATAAAGACTGTTGGCTTTACTGAGTAGTTTTTTGAAGGATTTGATATTGAGTCCCTTGAGCAAGAAAGCTACTGGCCCATGGATCCTTTTGAGTAAAATCTCAATTGCATGAACTTTCTATAGCTGAGGTTCACACTTCATGCTAAGGTTTCTCCACCTCAAAATGTAGTCCACCAAAGTCTCATGGGACTTTCGCTTTTCCATCATTAGCTCTCCTATAGACATATGATGTTGCGCTCTGGGGAATCTCTTCACAAATAATTTTTCCAACTCGGTAAAGTTCTTCACTGATCCTTTGGGTAATTGACATACCAATCGAAGGGAATCACTGACAAGCTGTTGACGAACTGTTGGAAGAGTAAAGCTTCGTTGTTTCTTGTGTTGCCACAACTAGCTCGAAAGTGTGTTATATGTTGTCTGGGATTTCTAGTCCCATCAAATATCTTTAAGTTCAGGGACACGAAACCCTTAGGGAAGGGTACGACATGGAATTCCTCCGGGTAAGTTCTACCCTTCAAAATCAATGCACCACCCTTTTTTTGGATTAAGGCATCAAGAACTTGCTCAACCATTTGTTTAAATTTCTGCTCTGTCATGGCGCCGGATGGAGAATCCTTCTTTTGTTGCTCATCTTTTTTGGTTGTGGCAACTTCTCTTCTTTCATCTGTAATGTGTATTATCTCTAGTTTGTTGATCTTTGGAGATGCTAACTGTGGTACTTGAGATTGTTCTTGAACGTGGCCATGGAGGTCATGGTTGCGGCCATCTCTTCTATCCTTTTTTCCAGTTGGCTGACTTGCTCATCCCTTAGGAGGATAGCCCTACGCAGTTCATCTACGACGTTCTCTTCAACGAGAGGTTGAGTGTCACACACAGATGCAGTCACCCTAGTTTTGATCACATGAACATTCATGAAATCTTCTTCGAGGTAATCATTGTAGTTAAAATCTTCATCATCGCTATTGATGAAAACTCCGTGTTCATGTGCCAACTCGGAAATCTCAACTCTAAGGTTTTCAACTTTTTCTTCAATTATTGATTCTTGAATTATCTTAAGATCTGGAGGACCCTGCTGAACTTCCTTTTCTGGCTCCTCCATCTCACTGGCATCGCTGCGATGATGTCAGATACTTCGGACCCTACCTTTGTTCCACAATCTTGCCTTGCAGGCTTACTGAACTCTATCGATACAACAACCTTAGGTTTCCACACCTTTTTCTTTGACGATGATGTCTCAGGAAAAAGCGTCCTAGCATAAACATCATTATGTCGAAGGGAAGTATGCTCCCCATAATGCAGACCGACTACATCACTAGGTAATTTCTTCATCTTTTCTTTGGAATTTTAAGAATGTCTTTGTAGTGAGTAATTGGTCGGATTCTCGGACCCACTCGTGACTTAACTGGCCGACAGCCTATGGTCCTGGTAATAGTAAAATCGGTGGTAATAATAGTGGTATCAACTCTGCTTCCCAAGAGAAACCAGACGGGGATGCGAGTAGGCAAATTTTTAGTTGACTTTCGAGATCGTTTGGCTGATCTAACATCTTTTAAAATCTCTTTCTTCATATGAGGGGATATTGCATGCCCCACTTGTTTAAGTAGTTTATCGACTGAACAACCTTATTTGGCGGATAGCCTCTGAAAAACTGAACTGACTCGAGTGGTAGGAGCAGGTTTCTTTCTCTCAACACCTTGTACATGAAGCAATGGTAATGCAGCAACGATTTGTTGAACACTCTCGTATCCATCGGTATCCATTAAGGGATGGAATCTACATCCCCACAGAAGTGGATATGTTTTTGGTGATCCTAAATTGTCTTGTTGAGGATCTTCCTTAACGAGTATCTCTTCAGGAGCCTGGGCTTTAATGGCCCTCTGAACTCTCCTGCTGTGATTTCTCCTTTGAGTTTGGGTTAGTGGTACAGTTCTTGAACTCGATCCGATTTCAAATACTAATGGCGGGACAGCTACTCCCTCAGTCGGATCTTCAATGATCATTACTTCTTTCCCCTTAGCAGCAGCAGGGACAACAGGCTTGATAGGTGCTGGGGCGGCAGTAGTAGTATTGGTCTTTTTATAAGAAGGAAAGTCTTGAAGATAGCTCAGGTTGAATTCAACAGACGGCTCTTGAACTTATGGAGCGGTGACTTTCCATCACAACGAACGAGGCCTTCTCAAGGATAACCTCGAGGTCCTCAAATTTGGCTTCGAACTTAATGGTAGGAGCAACATTGCAGGCTTCATGGCTTGTCGGCAAGTTGCAATAAAAAGTCAGTGTTGGGTAGGTCATCACAACAGATTTAAAACAAAAAGCTCTGGGGTTAATTATATGGCCAAAACCTTGTAATCTTAATGCAAGCACTAAAAAAACAGAGGTTGATCTGTAGACTGGGTAAGTCTTAGTTTGTGGGGATTTTTTTTTTATTTTTAGTGAAAAACTTAATTTGAAAGTAGAAAATTTTAAAGCGCGTGCAGCACAACACAATTTAATTTAATATACAAAATAGTAAATTAAAGTCGAAAAGGAGATGTGAAGTGTTTTAGGACCAAGTACGGGGCCCATTTGGCAACACACAATGTCCAGGTGGAACTAGTCCACCAACACACCTATTGGGATCCGGCCCGACATGAAGATTAAAAGTATCTTAAATGGCCTCCTAAACCCCTCTGTTAAAAGGTGATTGAATAAACAATCCTGAAGTTCAACGAGTTGGTCATACTTTCTCAAGACAGAAATGGGTAAATACGTCAACAGAAGAAGAATAACTTGGTCCAAGAGGGACATGGACACATTGCCAATGTGTGAAGATAATATTTCTTTATTTAAATGAAGAGAAAAGCTCATCCCTAGCGAAGTCACCAGAAGCTATCGACATTATTTTAGTAGGGGAGTTGCCCGTTGGAAGTTTTTGGTCACTGGGATTAAAATCTTGTTGCCCGCTTTGGAAGGACATTTTAATTTACATATATATAGTTTTAGAAAAATATGAAATCAAACTGACCTCATACTTTTCATAGTTTAAAGGAAAGAGCGTTATACCTTAAATCTTGTATCTATCTTGAAGGATAAATACAAGACTTGAGGGTGAGACTCGATCAAATAAATTAAGAAATGTATGACCTCCGTTGGGTCTATGAAACTGTTTTTCACCGACAATTTTCCTTATTTAATATGAAGATTTAAATAAG
>NEWO01001211.1:82011-96398 GCA_003013225.1 Phalaenopsis aphrodite
GTTTGACAATGATTTCTACTTTTAAACTAAAGTGTGGTTTTGTTTTCTCCATGGATTCTGAGTAGTTTTCTTTATCTTTCTCCTTAAAATGATAAGTAATTAAAGTTTGGATGAAAGTTGTGGAGAATATTTATCTTTAATGATGGAAGAAGTTGTGATGATTTAAATCCATGTACTTCATTTACTTCTTGATCTGGCCAATCTAGATGTTAAAACTTATTGTGAGAACATGTAAGAACCGAGCTAGTATTATCTCAATCAACAATTGGAAAGAATCACATGAGGTTGTATGAATGACAATGTAATTCATATGATTTAGTGCAAATAAATAGGGAAATAAACTTTGAAGAGTGTAGAGTTAGAGAACTTTAATGTGACAAGTTAAAGCCCCCAACTTGGTTTATTGTTTTAGGTTCTGATAAAAGATGTTAGCCCCTTGGTGGAGGGACTCGAGGGAGCTCTAGAGTGAACGCTAGTATCTTCCCTGCCTAGCGAGTCTTCAAAACTATTCAAACATTAAATTAGCCAATGTTCTTTATAGCATTTCTAGTAAGGGTAATGAATATTATTGCTCCTATTTGTCACAACACAATTTGCATACCTCTACAACAGAATTCCTATACTTATTACTGATTCAAGATAAGAAGAAAGGTATTTTCATATCAAGTGACTTTCTTTTACATAAACTCAAGTTATCTTTAGAAGTTTTACTGTTTTTGTCAAAATATTGAAAATACCAAAAATAATTGAAATTTTACTTATTGAGAAAATATCTATAGTTTAAGTAATTATCTTTTTAAAAATAAAAAGTTTGTGCATATTGCATATTTCCCTATGGGTTCGAGAATCAGGTCTTAATCAAAAAGTCCTATATCACTTGATAATGATACATATATTTGCGTAGCATCCCAATATATATAAATTAAAAAGTTAAATTCTTATTTTCTCCAGGATCAAGTTTTTAGTTCTGTTGTAAAGTAAGATATCATAAATAAAAAAGATCATCAAAGTCTTTGTTATACTGTGCACATAAGCAGTAATAGGATCAAGGAGCAAATATAAGTCTATCATCACCCAAAGAATGTGTTTCTTGGTAGATCATTGATGTTGAGCCCCTCAATAAATTTAAAATTCTATCCTTGGAATCTTACTAGGGTTGAATCAAACTAACTGATCACAAAGCTTCCATTGGGCTGACTATATGCCTTCTCAAATTCTTCAATTCACTAAATTGTCGATTATTTTATAACGCTAAGGGGTTTGACCCTCAAATGGTTTGATTGCATCCTAACATGAATTATTACTTCCTTCGGTGAGTTCAAGAGGTTTTTTACAACATAGTACACTAGCACCCAAAAGACTCACAAGGACTCACAGACTCTGTAGTACACCATGTAGGGACTAAATGAGAGCCCGCGATATAAATTCACTAAACAGTGTATGTCACTCGATTTTAGAAGGAATTATTGAAATTATGAAATCTGGACCCCGCGGTATAAACCACCCAGACATAGAGGGGCATGGAGTGCATAATTCAAGTATTTTTATGTGTCTACATCATCCCAATAGTATGGTCAAACTCCTCAAGTTGGCTAATGATAATATATTGCCACGAAATAATATGTTTACCTACTTAACCAAAAAGGTAAACAATCCAACCACTGATTGGGGAAAAGGACTTGCCTGATGATGGGTGGAGGGAAAAGGACAACCCACACCCCAGATGAGAAAGTAGTTGGTCATCTTGTGATGATAGATAGATTGATACAAATTCTCAATGGCCTATTTGATCGAACTACTGATTAAGTGACGACTGAGGAGCACCGAAACCCACTAAGTTGAGGGTTTCAAAGACGGAGTTAGTAGAAGCAATTCATGATAAGGAATACTTCAAAATGGCTCCACAGATGAGAATCAAAGTTTTTCTCTCATACACAAATAATTTTTTTAAATATTATCAAGACAATAGTCATGATATAGAGAGGTGCGGGCACCCAAAAGCTTAGTTAAAGAATTGATTTATGCTAGAAAGCTCAAATAGTTTACCATCTCATGAGCACAAACCCTAAGGAATAGGAAATCATTTGTGGAAGATGTTTCAGATGCACTTATCCAAGACAATGCTATCAACATCACGAGGATACTTATTGCAATCATGCGTAGAGACACAGACAATAAGATTGACCACAAGATGTTCTGAATAGGGGAACTTTGTGCCTTTGTTTTTGCTCTGAAGTGAACCTCATCCTCCAATTATTTTTACTGGCACAAATTCACTTTCAAAGGGGAATCCTTACAAAAATGTCGTAGTAGTTACAACAATGATCAATAACTACTAGATTCATAGTATTCTAGTTGATAATAATAGTTCAAGAAATATGTTTTTCAAGTTAGCCTTCGATAAAATGCATCTTTCGGTCGACCACCCAGTTACGCCAATTGACCCACTGTATCAATTATCTAGTGAATGAAAGGAAGCCCTAGAAATCAATGGGCTCTCAGTCACCCAAAATAAGGTGACATTCAATTCAAACACAAGGAAGAATTCATATGTGTTGATGTGCCACCCACTTACAATGTGATTTTTGGTTGTTCGCTACTCAGTGACATCAAAGTAATGGTCTCTACTTGCCACGTTGTAGGAAAATTTCTATGTGATTGGGAGATAGTGACAGTTTAAAGCAACCTGGAGTAGTCTAAGACATGCAACCTCCAGGCTGTCAGTAGTGCAGAGCAAGAATAACTCAACACCCATAACTAATCAGTTAATTTTAGTAGGTGCATGATCCGGACTTTTATATAGATATAAAATGTGATGTATGTGATTATATGCTTAATTTTCTTAGTAGTTATTCTTAATTTGTAATAAAGTCAAAAACTTGATCCAAAGCAAAAGCTAAGTTTTCCACTATGAAATAAATAAGAATACAATTATAATATTTAAATATGGGATACTAAGCAAGTATATGTATTGTTATCAAGTAATATAGGACTTTTTTATTAAGCCTCGAATATCAAACCCACAGGGAGATTAACAATATGTACTTTAGGAAACTAAAAAAGTTTAGATGACGAAAATCTACTTCAAAAAATATTCTTACTTAAACTTAAGAGGCTATAATAGGAATGAAAATTCAATTCTTTTTTGTGATTTATGATTTATGAAAATAAAGTAAGAAACTAATTAACTTAACTAAATATTTGCAAGATGAAGACTATATAAATGAAATTTTTTTTTCCTTATCATGAATCAGTAATAAGTATAAAAACTCTGTTGTGGAAGTATGTTAAATGTGTTGTGCCAAATAGGAGTAATAATATTATTTACCCTTACTATAAAAGCTATAAAAAATATTGGTTAATCTATAGTTTGAATAGTCTTGAAGATCGGTTACGTAGGGAAGATACTAGCTCTCACTTTAGAGTTCCCTCTTCTCCCTCCACCTGGGGGCTAACATCTCGTATCAAAACCTAAAACTATAAATCAAATTGGGGGCCTTAGCTTATCACTCTAAAGTCCTCTAATTCTACACCCTTGAAAGGTTTATTTTCCTATTTATTTGCACTCAACCCCATGAACTACATTCTCATTCATGAAATCAATATGTGATTCTAACCATTTTTTGACTGAGACAATACCATCTCGGCTCTTATTCTCCTAACAGGTATTAACATCTTGATTGGTCAAATCAAGAAGAAACAAAGTGCAAGGTTTCAAATCATCACAACTTCTTCCAACATTGAAATCTAATACTTCACAGAACATTCTTTAAACACTTAATCACTTATCATTTTATGGAAAAAGATAAAGAAACTACTCAAAATCCATTGAGAAAACTCAACCACACATGAGTTTATAAGTAGAAATCATGCACACAAATAAGAAATCTAGATTAAAATCAAGTGTAGTAAAAAAGATAAACACTTATCTAAATTCCTCTCCACCAAATGTCTTGAAGTTTCTTTAAATTCTTTTCCTTCCCTCACAATACAAACTAACACTCAAAATAAAAAGAAAGTGGTCGGCAGCGGCAGTTACTTGGATGGATGATTGCTGTAAAATTTGATGGATGGTTTTCCCCTTATCTTGATGATCCAAGTCTTCCTTAATAAAATTCAAAAGGGGCCTTGGTGTCCCTTCAAAATAAGTCTCCATTCAATAAATCTTCTAGAATTTACCTCCTCAAAAGCCATTTGAATGAACTTTCGTGTCCATGAGATATTTCTCGCATTTTTACCAAGGGTTGCTTCAAACACCTCTTCAAAAATTTATCTAAATTCAATGAATCATCAAATAACTACTATGATGCTTAAGCACAAGGTACCTGGCGCTTAGGCAAGAGCCTCTGGCCTTAGGCACCCCAATTCCTTTTTACATCTTTCTTTATTTTTGCTCCAAATTTGACCCATTTTCACTCATTTTAGCATTTTTCATCCATCTGATTGTACCTGAGAGAAAAACACATAAATACCTTTCATTAAAGCGTAATATCTCAAAAATAGGTATAAAAATGTGTATAAAAACACTATATATTTTAGGTGTATCAAAATTTCCCAAACTTAAGATGTTACTTGTCCTCAAGTGACCCTTCAATCTTTAAAAACTAATATAAGTAGATGATGTATATGAGTTTCTTTAGGAGTTACAAAAAATTTGATGTAGAAATATAGTAGTCTAATTTAGAAAAAATATTAGTAAATGAGGTCAACTTAAATTTTAGAAATTTTTAAAGTTAAGAAATATGAAAATATGAGTTTTTATCTAATTCAAAAATATTGTAGATTCTCCAAAAATAGAGTTTAGGTATTTTACCTTCTCCACTAAAAAATTTTTATTAAGCATAATTTTACTTACTATATTATATCCAGCTTAAGAATTTCTCAAGTCTTATACTTTAAAAAAATCAGATGTGAGACCAATTTTTGTTTAGGCACTAATCCTCAAGCTTCTCCTCCCCTTTTCAATTTTTCTTTTCTTTTCCCTTTTCATTTTCTTTATCTTTTTCTTTTCTTTTTTTCTTTTTTTTTTCTTGTTCAGGCAATGATTACTATAACTGGATATACATTTAATGATTTTGAATCACACTCTTCCTTTCTTAAAGCAAAGAGTTCATATTTTTATTTCACTTAAAAACATATTAATAGTTTTGAAAATTAATTTCAGTAAAAGAAATTTTAAGTTTTGAAAATAAAAATATAAATTTTCTAAATTTTTCAAAAATACAATTTTTCCTACTAAAGATAGTTACATTATATTTAGTATTTTCCATACTAAAAATTTTCAACTTTAAGTTTCTCTTTATTACTATAAATTTTAACTAAATTCTCTTACTCATTTATATATTCAAAAATTTACTTCCCAAATATAACTTCATATACATGATCATTTTTCTTCAAATCAAAATCAAATTTATTTGAAGCACAATTGAGAACAATTAAATTTTTAAGTTCCTTTAAAAACTTTTCATCTCTCCCCCAAACTTAATTTTTTAGTAAAATTAAAAAATTTTAGCATCATATATAAATATTAGCTGGAATGAAAATTTAAAATAACATGCTTGCAGGAATTTTTACATCCTAAATATGCAACTACAAAAAATTAAAACAGGAGTAAAAATTTAAATTGATCTCATTTTAATTTTCTTAATATATAGAGATTCATCAGACTTCTATGTAGTGCAGAATAAAAGCAAACAAACACACTAACAAACATACATGACTGCAACATAAAGAAAAATAACTGGTAGTAAATTGAAAATTTTAAACATGTAGCTTTTAAGTAAAAAGTTAGCTAGACTCTAAGACTTCCTAAGATCTCAGAATTAAGTTCAGTACACACTAACTAAATAGATTAAACAACACAATTAACACAATTATTACCACACAAACTTAATATCTACTCACAAAACACAAATACATCAAAATAGTTGCATGAAACAAAACATAACAAAAACTAACAGTCTCAACAATAACAAAAAAAAACACAACACAATGTAAAGAACAATTGCACTAACAACAGTTCATAACAACACATACAATAAGAAAATCGAACAAAGCTAGAGATCCAAACTAATCATCATTTTCCTCTTCATCACTATCATCACTATGCCAAACAGCTGCTGGTTCATATGGTGGATATTTATGGTACTGAGAAAATACAACATCCTGGCTACCTCTCATAAGGTTGTCCATAGCTAAATTGAAATCACCCTCATAATCACTATGTCTCTTCATATACCCATCCATATGCTCTGCAAATTGTTCTAAGTTTGATACCTTTTCATTGGTATAAATGACATTGTTCAAAATCCTGTTCAAAAGCTGTGACTGAGAATCAGATCCAAAAGTCTGACCCATGATTTAGAAGCATCTGAAGTAGAAGCTCATGCGTCGAAGTAGCGTAACTACTGAAGAATCCACCCCTCCAACCACAAATAGAATGATGTGAATAAGATTTCATATTCACACTTGTAATGGGCTTTAGTGGCTGTAAGATCTCCTCATAGCTATCAAATCTAACCCCAGCCTGCTCGCATAAAGCAAAGATCAAGGATGTGAATCCCAAACCTACAGTAGTGGCAACAATGACAGACCTGGTAATAGCTCCATGAATCAAAGCACCAATATCAATACGCTTGAACTGCTGAATGCAATAGTTCAAGGTTGCTCGATCTCGAGTCACTTCACTCAAATGATTTGTAGGTACAGACAAGCAAAAATAAAATAATGTCATGCCTTTGCAATGACATCTAGCTTTGAAGTAGAAAAGTTTACTCTTCTTTCATTTGTGATCTTCCAAATCCATATTCTATCAGCTAAAGATGAAATGATATCATCTAACTCTTCTTCCGTATGACCATAGTTTGAATAAAAACATAAAGTACTCAGAGGCAATTGATAAAACTGATTAATTAACTTAGGGGAAAAAGGAAATGTCTTCCCCCTTACTATGATTCCTTCGTCATCAGCTTCAGGAAAATTCACATAGAACTCTCAAAAAATAGAAATCACTACGACAATAGAAAAATAACAAAAGGCGAACAATCAAATCTACAACAGCTCCTCCCAAACTTTTAAAACACTACTCAGCAATCAATTTTCTCAGTTGCAGTGCATCACTGTATCAATCCTGAGCTCTCGAACTGACAAACTTGGTTGAATCGAATGGAGCCTTCCCCTTACTTCTCTTCATTCTTGGTGTCATTTCTAAAAAAATGTATGAAATTAAAAATAAGTTCCACATTCAACTCCAAATCACTAAACCAAACTCTTAAATGCTTAAACTAACAAATTCATGACTCTTCCATAGATATTTCTCAAATTTTCACCATGAATAGTGATTTTTGGTAGCTCAAGAATGTTCTCAAAATACATGGTGAAAATAAACAATTTTTGCATAGAAGTGAAGCTATTACCTCAAGGATATCAAATCTAGCAATTTTTGCCTCAAAGCACCAAGAAATCTTCAAATATGGTAATCTCTAGCTCTAAAATCGCAATGACTTGAGGAA
The DNA here is from genome assembly GCA_003013225.1 of Phalaenopsis aphrodite. Taxonomy (NCBI): domain Eukaryota; kingdom Viridiplantae; phylum Streptophyta; class Magnoliopsida; order Asparagales; family Orchidaceae; genus Phalaenopsis; species Phalaenopsis aphrodite. Next base: position 89,523 of record NEWO01001211.1, read on the forward strand.
GAAGATGAAGCAAGATGCGAAAATGGTGTTTTTGGGCCGATTTTTCACTTAAAATCGTTCGCAAACCAGTTTTTGTCAACCGGCGCTTAAGCGCTAATGGTTTGGCGCTTAGGCGCTTGTATCTCAGTTTAGACAACGCTTAAGTGCAGGTCTTAGCACATAGGCACAAATTTTGTTTTTTTCGATTTAAGTGAAATGCACTTTTAGCCTAAGCCAACCAATCCTACATGGTCTCATAACACTTTATATACTATTTCCTTCCCTTTTAACTCTCCTCTTACTCAAGATTCACCAATCTTAGCTATTTCGATTCAACACATAATAACATGAAATTTCAAACAAACAAAAAAATTATATGAATTCACGAAGGATTACAAAAGTTTTCAATTACATAGGTTCTCAATCCAAATAGCCTTGGATGAGAAAATTCTTAATAAAAATATAAGAAAATTATCACAAAATAACATACTAAACACACTTAGCATTAAACAAAGACTAAACACACAAATACGAACTTAATTTCATTCTCCAGTTGGTGGAACGAATCCTGACCTCTCATTAGTCTCTCCTTCAACATTTGGAATGTATATCAGAAAGAACGAATGGTGATTAATAACTCTAGCTGGATCTTCTTCAATCCAATTGTTCTTCAGATACTTAGTTGTGTCTGCTTCTTCGATAAAACTGGTATAGCTAAACGACATCTTAAGTTTCCATTCCATATGATCTAGATGTGCTTTAACTTCCATCACTTTTGCTTTAATTGAAGCCACGTCAGTCTCAATTTTAATGGTTTTCTCTGTTATCCCTTTGATACTAATGGCTAGGAAACTGTTATATAACTCTGGCGCACTCTGACTAATAAAATTCTTTCACATTGCCTCCTTCTTCTTCAAATCACTCTCTCAAGATGACATTTTTCTAAAATCTCTCTATGTCACTCAAGATTTAGGGTTAAATGGAGGTGTGGTGAGATTTATACTCAAACCCTTCTATTTATAGGCTCCAAACTCTTCCTATAACACCCAGGCACGTCTTAGAACTCTCTCCTAAAATTAAGCCAACCAAATCTCAGTTAAAACTTCTCAAAAGCAAAATTTTCACATGTTTTTTTAACTGCCCAGTGCTCAATTTAGCACAGTTCAACTTAGCGTCCAATTACTTGTTCTAATATGTCTAAGTCATTTTTAAAGGCCTTAGAATAATCACTAACTTAATATATAATAAAAAATACTACCAAAATTTTATAAATCACACACAACAATACAACAATAAAAACAAACATACAGATAACTAAAGGTTGTCTCCCACAGAACACTTGGTTTTATGTCATCAACATGATGTAACCAGTGTTTATTCTGGTTGACCCAACATCATAAAATCATTTAATTTTATGTTGGTCTCCTAAAAAGTAGGATTTTAGCCTGCGACCATTCACCTTAAATATTTTGTCAGTTTTAGGATCTTTGATATCCACAGCTCCATAGGGATAAACTTTATCACAACAAATGGGCCCATCCACTTGGACTTAAGTTTGCTTGGAAATAATCTTAACCTTTCATTGTAAAGCAAAATTTACTGCCCCGACTGAATGTTTTTAGTAAGAATCCTCCGATCATGCCACATCTTCATCTTTTCTTTGTAAATCCTAGCACTTTCATAAGATTCATTCCTTATCTCTTAAGCTCATTCAATTGCAATAGCCTTTTATCACTAGCATCTTTTAAATTAAAATTAAACTCTCAAATTTCACAATATGCTTTATGCTTAAGTTCAACTGGTAAGTGACAAGCTTTTCCAAATATTAGCCTGTATAGGGACATTCCGATAGGAGTTCTGTATGCAGTCCTATAATCCCATAAAGCATAGCCAAGTTTGACAAACCAATCCATTTTGGTTGGATTCACAGATTTTTTCAATATTTTTTTAATTCTATGATTGAATAATTCAGCCAAACCACTTGTCTGGGGATGATAAGCAAGAGCAATTTTATGGTTTATATGATATTTCCTTAATAACTTCTCCATTATTGCATTTTTTAAATGACTTCCCCCGTTATTTATGATTACTCTTGGCATCCCAAATCTACAAAATATATTCCTTCCTAAAAACTTTGCAACACTTTGAGCATCACATCCAGGTAAAATAACAACTTTTATCCATTTGGATATGTATTCTACTGCTAACAATATAAATAAATTTCCAAAAAATGGTATAAATGGTCTCATAAAATCTAATCCCCAAACTTCAAATTTCTCAACTTCTAACACATAATTGAGGGGCATCTCATTCCTGTTAGAAATATTGTCTACCCGTTGACATTGATCACAAGTTTTGATATAAGCGTTAACATTTCTAAAGATTGTAGGTCAAAAAAATCAAGATTATAAAATTTTGTATGTTATTTTATCAACACCAAAATGTCCCCCGAAATCAGAATTATGACATTTTTGGATAATTTCATAAGTTTCTTCTAAAGGCACACATCTTCAAATAATTAGATCATTTCCTTGTTCATATAAAAATGGGTCATCCTAAAAATAAGTCTTAGTTTCAGATAAAAATTTCCTCTTCTATTGGTATGTCATTCTATAGGGTATAATATCACTAACAATGAAATTCACAATGTCGACATACCATGGAACACTCCACACATTAACATTGAACAATTATTTATCTAGAAAATGTTCATTAATCTTTTTCAAAATTAAGTGGTTTCTCTAATTCAATTCTAGACAAATGATCAGCAATTTGATTCTCAGCTCCCTTTCTATCTATTATTTTAAAGTCAAATTCTTGCAAAACAAGAACCCATCTTATCAATCTTGGTTTTACATCCTTCTTTTTCATTAAATACTTAATAGCAGAATGATCTGTATATTTAGTTCCAATTAATTATGATCTAAATTTATCAAAAGCATATACTACTGCTAATAACTCTTTTTCAGTTGTGGTATAATTAATTTGAGCTTCATTAAGGGTTCTACTAGCATAGTAGATAACCCTGAAAATCTTATCATGCTTTGTCCTAAAACAGCTCCAATATCATAATCACTAGCATCGCATATCAATTCAAAATTTTTTTCTCAATTTGGTGAAATAATAACTGGTGTAGTGACTAATTTTTCTTTTAATAATTAAAAAGCTTTTAGGCACTCTTTATCAAAATTAAAAATTACATCTTTTTCAAGTAAATGGCATAAAGGCTTAGCAATTTTTGAAAAGTCTTTAATATATTGCCTGTAGAATCCAACATGTCCTAAAAAACTCTTAATTTCCTTCACACTTGTTGGGTGAGGTAAATTATCAATCACTTAAATTTTTGTAGGGTTTACTTTCATACCATTTTCTGAAATTTGATGTCCCAAAACTATTCCTCCTACTACCATAAATTGACATTTTTCTCAATTAAAGACTAAATTTATTTCTTCAAAATGCTTTAAATGGCTCCGCCAATGAGAATCGGAATCTTTCTTTAGAGCACGAATAAATTTCTTAAATATCACAGAGACAATATTCATGATATAGAGAAGTACAGGCACCTCTAAAGCCTAGGCGATGAACTGATTATTGCCAAAAAGCTCATATAGTTTGCGGTCCCATGAGCACAAAGAAAAAGGAATGGGAAATCTTTTGTAGAAGATGTTTCGGATAAGCCTATCTTTGATAATTCTATCAACATCATAAAAAGGAATGGGAAATCTTTTGTAGAAGATGTTTCATATAAGCCTATCTTTGATAATGCTATCAACATCATAAGGATACCGCCTACAATCCTGTGAGGAGATGATCCACCTTAATATTACTTATTTTTATGCACATTTTATGCTCAATTTTTTAGAATATTATGCTTTAATGAAATATATTTTTATGTTTTTGGTTTCAGGCGCAAGAAAAAGATTTTAAGAGTAAAAAGGAGCAAAAATAAACTAAAATGGAGCAAAATAGGCTAAACTAAAGAAAATTGCCAAACCAGTAGAACTGGCGCCTAGCACCAGGATCTGGATTCTAGGTGTCAGTTACAGAACTTAGCTGGCACTTAGGCACGACAGTTTGGTGCCTAGGCACCACAATTATTTTCTAGAAGATTCTTTGAATGATGTTGAATTTTGAAGAGATGCTTGAAGCAACTCTTAGTCATTTTTGAAGCTCTAAAAAAAGAGATTAATTTTAAGAGGCTAGGGGGTTAGATATATAGATTCATATAGTGTGTTAGTGTGTTAAGAGTGTGGGTAGTTTTCTTTGTGAGTCTTTGTGATTTCTAAAGTTTATGAGTCATGTAAGTGTTTTTTGGAGTTAGAGAAGTCAAAGAACTTCAAAGTAATGCTTGAGGAATCATTCCAGATAAGTATGTGTATCTTTATCCTTAACTCTTGTACTTTAAATTTTAGTTTTATAAATATATTTTGTTTTGTTGTCCCTATGTGTTTTGAGTATTTTTCTCTCTTTCTCTTTGCAATATGAAGTAATTAAGTAAGTGATTTTGATTTTGTGTATAACTTCTTTTATTCATAAAAATTGTGATGATATTTTTACTGACCCTTCATTTACTTTACAAATTTGCCACTTATTTTGTTAAAATTTATTGAGGAAACTTATAGACCTAAGAGGGCTAAGATTTCTTAACTTGTAAATATCAAATTTCACTTTGTAAAGAGCAGTGGAAATCATTCGAGGGGGTGCAAATATATAGGGAGAAAAAATTTGATGAGTATAGAATTGATGTTTGTATAGTGACAGGCTAGATTATTTTATCAATTTGGTCTAGAGATTGGAAATAAGTGTCACTGGTAGGTCCTATAAAGAAGGCATAGAAGAGTAATCTAGGAGTGAGAGACTAAAACCTACCCAACACTACTATACATGCCGACACCAACTTTAGATTATTAAATGTTCCTTACGCATCGAAAGAACTAAAGAATAGGTATGTTTCTATTTGTCACAATACCACATTTAAACTTCTAAACATTTGAAATCTTACACTGAATATGAATTATTTGCAAGAAAAAGTCTCCTTTTATATATTTTCTAAAGCACTACATTTATTTTTACTTGCATTTTTAGAAATTAGGAAACTTAATTTCATCATTAATTCTTTAGATATTTGCTGCAGTCCTAAGTAAAGTTCTCTTAAAGTTAAAATTCCTGAATTTCTTTTTTTCATTTACAGTTACCTGTGGGATTGATACTTTATAGAAAATCCTATATTACTTAAAATGATACGTATACTTGCATAATACCCCTAGTGAGAAAACTATTTCCTTAAATTTTATCATATTACATTTTTTCTCACTAGCTGCTAAACATAATTTGAGTTAAGTTTTTGGCATATTAAGGAATATAAATATCTACGTAATTGCAGTTTAGGTCAAGTTTTGGTGTTGTTGTCGGGGACACAAAAAAAATAAAACTTTAAAAAGGAAATATCTTTCAGAAGTTTCTTTGAAACTTAATTTGAACTGTAGGATTATAAAAAATTAATTAGTTTTAACTTATTTCAAATTTAAGAAAAAAATTAACAAAATTCAAAATAAAGAGAATATATATATATATATATATATATATATATATATATATATATATATATATATATATATATATATATATATATATATATATATATATATTATTTTATTTAGATTGCTTTAGTATTTTACTTTCTGAATTTTACTTTTTGTATGTGAAGTTCGGGATCTAACGGTTTAGTACCCTACAATTCTGAATTAGACCGAACTATAAGAAGAATTCAAAAGAAAAAACAACTTCACAATTCTCAATAAATGGCAAACTCCTCACAAAATAATATTGAAACTTTAACTACTAAAAATGAGCATCTAAATTTACAAAGACCTTTAAGGGATTATGCAAACCCTATGGCAGATGAAATTCATTTAAGTATTCAAGTCTCTACTGTAGCGACTAACTCATTTGAACTTAAACCTTCAATAATACAAATGGTGCAAAATAATCAATTTAGGGGAAAACCAACTGAGGATCCAAATTTATATCTTGCAAGTTTTCTAAAAGTTTGTGTTACATTAAAATATGATGGTGCATCAAATGACGCGATTAAACTTAGAATTTTTCCTTTTTTACTTAAAGGATCAAGCTAAGATGTGGTTAAACACATTAGCATGTGGATCTATTAGAACTTAGGGAGATATGTCACAAATGTTCCTGGCTAAAAGCTTTCCTCCTTCAAAAACTGTTAATCTTAGAAATGATATTACTTCTTTTATTCAATATGAGGGGAGTAAGTTTATGAGGCTTGGGAATGATTTAAGGAACTCCTTAGAAAGTGCTCGCATCATGTTTTACATGACTGGTTAATTATTCAAACATTTTAAAATGGGTTAATAAAATTCTTTAGATCTATAATTGACACTGCATCTAAAGGATTTTTAATGTCAAAATTATTTAATGAAGCTCATGCCTTAATTGAAGAAATGACCACTGATAATTTTCAATAGCCCTGATAATGTTGTTTTTACCATCTTAGTATCTCAAGTTATTGCGATATCTAAGAAATGACCACTAATAATTTTTTTTGTCGGGGAGGAGAAAGCTTTTCCCTTGAGGTAGAAGATGGTGATGCCTCTTCAAGCAGTGGTACCGTCACTGTCCATTGAATATGAAATGCTCCAGAGAAGTTTCCAACCATCACAGATGCAAAGCAATGAAGTGGTGGAGCTTGTATGCCGGTGGCACACAACTGGAGTGGAAAACATGAGGAGAGTGTAAAATTTGAGGTTATGCGTGGGAGTGGGGTTAGTTTGTCGCAAACTTAGATCCAGCAAGGAAGTAGGCCAGCTAGATGATGTCGGAGAGGAGCAAAGGATAGAGTGTGGTTGGTTGAAAGGAAGAAGAGACTAAAAG
>NEWO01001211.1:97699-111375 GCA_003013225.1 Phalaenopsis aphrodite
TGACTTTTCCTTTGACCCCACTTGGCCACCCTCAGCAAGGGGGAAGGACAGTCCACTTTCTCCGTAAGCTACAACCAAAATTGAATCAAGCATCAGGCCATGGCCTGTTGTCAATGTCTTTTTTGACGACCGAGCATCATAATTGTCAGAAGAACCGACCTAATCGACCAACTTAGGTTCATGTGTCACTTGCTTCTTCTTCTTTTCAGTTACAAAAAGCACAGAAAGACCAAAAATTTCCAAATGCAGGAGATTAATATCCATTTCCTTTTTGTGTGAGCCCTTAACCATGATGTTAATCGAAAGGAGTTAAGACAACATTAAAAAAAATGAAAATATGCTAACACTGCACCCTTAATTATAGGGTTTACTGGACACAAAAAATATGGGAGGATCTTTTATCAAATTTTTTTCTTGATTCTTCTGTTGTTTATTGCTTATTAATTTTCTTGTCCTTATTTTAGCAATTGCAATCAAGGTGCAGGAAAATTACGGAACTAATAGGTATATTACATAAATGCTTATACAAATCTCAAAGAGATCAAGTAGTCGTGAATTGGGGCATACAAGTGTGGTCCCAAACAATAAAATATTGAATCCACCAGCAAACTGTCGATTGATTCGATGGTGCGGCCGGCCAACGTGACCAACTGACTAGTCCACCTAAAAATTACCTATTTTTAGTGTACATTTCATGTTCATTTTATGCAAATTTTTAATGATATTACACTTTAAAGGGATGTATTTTACATATTTTTGTCTTTAAGTACAAGAAATGGACTTTTGGTGAAAATGAAGCAAAAATAGAGCAATTTGTAGCCAAATTTAGCAAAGAAGAAATTTAGATCTGGCGCATTTCGATATGACTTTCCATGCTTAATCTCTTTCGTATTTATTCAATATTTTTTAATGAAATTATACTTTAAAGAAAGTTTTTTTTTTCATGTTTATCGTGTAGGTGTGCCAATCTGGAGCGCAGCGGAGCTAAAACGAGGCCAACAGAGCTGAAGCAGAGCAAAACAGGGTGAACAGTGGAGCTGCGAGTAGGGTGGTTCTATAGCGTCGGGGGATGGTGCCATAGAACCAGATGCAGACATTATATATTGCACTAGATATAGGTGCTATAGCGCCCAGAATGGTTATTGGATGGCTTTTGGACGATTTTGGGGCATTCCGGGATGTTCTAGAAGCTTATGGACAACTTGCATGCCCCATAGAGTGATTCAATGAATCTAGACACTTGAAAAAGATTTTTAATGAAGATATGTGTCTCTTGGAGTGAAAGGGTGTGTCTCTTGGATGAAGGGGTGTGTCTTTTAGAAAAAAAGAAGGTGTTTGTCTCTTCTTTAAAAAGAAGGGCTTGACACCTCTCATGGAAAGTAATTATAGGAGTCTAAAGATGTCATTAGGAAGTGTTTTAGGAGAAGTTTGGTGTGAATTTATGGAGATGTAGGTTTCTTCATTTTCTGAAGAGATTGGTGAGGGATTTTGAGAGATATGAGCAAGGAATTAAGAGCGGCGGATGGATCAGTAGAAGACGTTGTTGGAAAGATTTTTCTTCTTTCCTTCAGAGGGAAAAATCTAAGTATTGTGTTCTTCATTTTCTTGTAATTGTTGTAAACACTTCCTAGTGGATTTTCTTTGATTTAAGTGAAGTTTTCTATTCTATTTTATCTATGTTTCATAAGTAGTTTTCTTTACTCATTTCTTTTAATATGAAGTAGTGGCATGTGTATGAATTTTTTTATGACAGAATTATTTTTATTTGCATGTGATTAGTAATATATCCTTCGCTTCATTTACATAACTTAAGTGGCAATAAGTTATGTTAAAATTTGTTGCATGTGAAACTAAGACTCGGGAGAGCAGTGATCTTGCAACTTGAGTGCACTCACATTGAATGGTTGGCTAGTAAAATAATTAAGCAGCAGTACAACTTTTAAGGAAATATAATTTAATGATAAATTTCTATTAAATGCTTCTAGGTGACAGATAGTAGCATAAAACTAATAGAAAACTAAATGTATCTATATGCTCGAAAGAGGGTAGGTAGACATATGTTCTTTGTTAGCACAAAACTTATTACTTAATTCTATCAATTCTTTTTACTGTTGATGCAACTATCTCCATTTTACTTTTCTTATGCAATGAAATAGATGCATGTTTACCAATTTAAATTTTCTTAGAAATTCTCTTATTTTATTAATGTGATGGTATTTTCACCAACTATTAATTGATTTTGTAAATTGATCACTTGTGAGGTTAAAATCTATTGAAAGAAATAATGACATATAAGGGGTATGATTTCTCCCAACTAGTGAATACCACACTTCATTCTAAGCAGAGCCATAAAGATAACTTAAGGGGCATAAAATTGGTTAGTTCTAGAGTGACAGGCTAGATTCTCATCAATTTCACTTAAGGTTTAGTACCCTGACGTTGAGATTCAGTCAATATAGTGGCATAGGCTTAGAGGCATCTAGAGGTGAGAGGCTAGATAGTTCTGATGTGGAATTAAGATGTTAAGGAATCAGCCTTAAGTTAGCCACTGTTCTTTTCTAGCACTGAGATGGGCTAAAGAATGAGTATGCTCCTATTCTCACTAACTAAATTAAATTTTAAGCATTTCATTCCTTCACATTATCTAGGTTAAATCACAAGAAGGGTAGTCTTTAACATCTCAAAATTCTACAAAGCAATTTATCCAGATAAATTATATTTAAATTTAATATTTTCAATTAGGAGTAGTTGTTACAAAAATCACATTAATCGACATTCCAAACTAAGGCCTTATAGTAATTGACTAGAATTAGTCTAAAGGACTTCTGACATCGCTTCTCTATGGGATCAATACTGGAGTCTTAAAAGAAAATCTTATGTTACTTGAAATGATATGTATACTTGCATAGTACCACATTGTGTAAATTATTTTCTAAATTTTATAGCAATTCAATTTTCCACACTAGTCGCTAAATATAAATTGGGTCAAGTTTTTTTCTATCTTTTGGAAGTTAACTTACTACGTAATTATGAGTCGGGTCAAGTTTTGACATTATTGATGGGAAAACTTTGGTAAGAACTTTTAGGAAAAATTTAGTTAAAGCTATAAGAGTTATATTTGGGGATTATAGTATTATTATATAGTGTGTTTAATTATTGTGTATTTTTTTAAAGAAAAATATAAAATACCAAAATTTATTTTGATATATGTTCTATTAGTTAAGACTTTAGATTTATATGCGTAGTCCAGGAGCTACAAACCTAGAATTATATGATTCAGATCGAGAGAGAACTTTTAGGAGGATTATGAATCAGAAAATACTTCATGAATTTAATGTAAAAATGGTGGATGAATAAAATTATGAATATCAATTCTGGATTATAATGCTAGTAGCTTCGATAGAGTAAACCCCAATAGGGTAGTGAATTTTCATGAAGATATGCTGACTATTTTAACTTCTCAGGTTGCAGATATTGTAAGGAAGTTAAATCAATATGTAGAAAGCTATTCTCAAGGGTCCCTAAATATTGAGGAAAATTCATTTGGACTAACTCTTTTGAAACTAGCCATTAGATATACAATCCTTATTTTGATTATTATTACCCAGGTTGGGAAAATTATTTGAAATTTAACATGAATAACAATTTTGGAGAATAAAACAAATTTTGGGAATATAATCAATTTAATCAGATATGTGATTGGAATAATCAGGATGACTTTAATGATGGACTTTCCTTTCCTTATAGATTTAACTCCAAGCCACAAGATGAGGAGAAGCAATTACTGTTAGAAGAGGTTGTGACCATTAGACAATCCTTAAGGAGAAGAATGGTGAACTAGATATAGCTATCCAACTATGTAGTGGAAGAGAATTGGAAAATATGGTTCGAATAAATGTTGAGTTAAGAAAAATAAAAAGAAGATTGAAAGATCAATGAAAGAAATTTGTAAGGAATTAGAAAAAACTATTTCATCAACTAAGATAAATAAGGAAAGACCACCTCCATCATTTCCTCAGCCTCAAGGAGAAGAATTGGAAGACAACTTGAAGCAAAATCGCAACGTGAGAATTTGATCAAAAAATCTGAAAAACCAAGAGAGAATCTCATCCAAAATTTGGGAGATCTTGAACATCATATAGAGATCCATTTCTTATAAATTCAATAAGGATATTAATATGAAAATTAAGAAAATCATTTGGAGAATATTGGATCTAGAAAGTATCATGAGGAATTATAATATAAATCAATCTGAAAAGAAAAAGCTGACTGAAAAACTAAAATTCGAGAATATAGTAAGAATCCTTGGATGCGGAAAAGATTGGGCTATTGATCAAGGATTACTTAAATGAAATTTTGATCCAAAAGGAATCATTTGTTGGGCTGACGATGTTAAAATAAGTGTTTTATGGGAGGCAACCCATAGTTATCAGTGTGCTTTGATTTAGTATGTTTGAGAGTCATGATTTTCAGTGTTGCATTGTGTTTGTTTTATTGTGGATTTATCAGTTTGACTGAAGTTAGTGGATGTTTAGATTGTTTGTGGATTGATATGATCTTTGTGTCAAGTGATTTATTAACTTCTTAGTATGGCTAGACTCATTTATGTTCTCTTGTAGTAGTTATATTAACGAGTCTACTACGACTCGGGTCTCAACCGGACTTGAGTTTTACAGGAGACATCTTGAATTTGAATTGTGACAATTTCATCTCAATTTTATTACTTCCTTTCTTTGACCCTGTTTTCATTTGATAGGATTCATGAACCTATTTGATTAGCAACATGTAGATGATCTTATACTACCCTTAATTAAAAGGATAAGGTGATGTCTGAGGTTGGAGCTCGAGAGCCAATATATCAAGGATAATCATATCCATGGGATTAGACTATATAAAATCATTTATAAGTATCCAATTTATTAGTGTAGTGATTCCATTAGAAATTGAAAGTAAGGTAATAAGACGTGTTGAGTTAAAGGAATAATTACCCCCATTTATCATGTGTGTTGTGTTTGTGTTACAGCAATATAGAGATTTGGAGAACACATAAATCTATATATTCTTATGCCAATACATGTCATGCTTGTTAGACCTTTCTTTAGTCCAATTTTATTCTAACATGTTTAGTTTAGATTTACTTTCTATTGCAAATTGTTCTGTCCTGATGAATACCTGTAAATGTTTTGGGTAGACATTTGTGGTAGATATAATTTCTAAATTGTTTTTCATCCTGCTTATATTTTCTGTACAGAACGTTATACATGATAAACATCAAGTTTGGGGGCAGGAAGAAAAATAAATTTCAAAATTAGTATACTTCCTCTTAGTTTAATATTATTGCAAGCATAATTTAGGCTAGATTTATTTTCCTTTGTAGTCATTTTATCCTGATTATTCATGTATATGAACTTGATGGGATGTTGTAGTTGTCGGTAAAATTAGTTTTTATTTTTCTTTCTATTACATTTTATGGAATTGATTGCAAAATATTTAAAAACCTAAGTTTGGGGGGAGCAAGAAAAATAAACTTCAAAGTTAAACTTTATTTGTCCTTAAAGAAACTATAGATAAATTTTATTTTGATTTTTTGTTTTGTGGAGTTATTTTAAGAATACAAAAATTTTAAGTATAGAAATCTAATAGGAAAACTTAGTAATGACTTCAGTAAAATGGATGAAGCTAAAATTAAGATCTTTAGTAGAAAATAATAGAAAAATGATTTTACTTTTTATAGTAGGAAAATTTGAATTTTTTATTTTAAAAAAAGAAAAAGAAAAATAAAAGAAAAACAAAAAGAAAGAGAAAAGTAAAGTAAAATATGAAAAAGGGAGGAGAAGCTTGAGGAATATGACCTAATCAAAAATTGATTTTACTTGAATCTTTCTAAGGAAGAAAACTTTGGATCAATCCTAAGCTTAATTTCATTAAGTTTTTTTTTATGTCATAAATTCTAAAATTAATATTTTTCTAAAAAATCCAAAATTTGGAAAATTTTCAATTATTTATGAATTAAATAGAAAATCAAGATTAATAAGTTCAATACTAAATATCCTCATACCTTACCTATCATCTACTTTCCTGTAAATTTTTCTAAGTTGCACTATAAAGTTTCTAGAACAAAATTTTAATACATCTTAAAGAAACTCACTAACACAAATCAACATATTTTTAAAGTTATTGTGTTACTTGAGAACAAGTAACGTTTAAGTTTGGGGAATTGATCCACCTAAAAATTACCTATTCTTAGTGTACATGCCATGCTCATTTTATACACATTTTTAATGATATTACACTTTAAAGGAAACTATTTGCATATTTTTTTTCTTTAGGTACATAAAATGGACATTTTGTGACAATGAAACAAAAATGGTGCAATTTGGAACCAAATTGAGCAAAGAAGAAAATTATGATCTAGCGCATTTCAATATGATTTTCATGCTTATTCGCCTTCATATTTATTCCATGTTTTTTACTGAAATTACACTTTAAAGAAAGTTTTTTTTCATGTTTATATTATAGGTATACCAATCTAGAGTGCAACAGAGCTAAAATGGGGCAAAATAGAGCTGAAGCTGGGCGAAACGAGGTGAAACGGTGGAGCTGCGAGCAGGGTGGCGCTATATCGCCCAGAATGGCTCCATAGTGCCAAACACAGGTGCTATAGCAACCCAGACTAGCGCTATAGCACCCACGACTGTTATTGGATGGCTTTTGGGTGGTTCTAAGANAGTCAATTTGACTTCATCTTTTTCAAAACCCAACTTTTTCAACGTCCTTCCGAAGCGGGCAACGAGATTTCAATTCCGATGACCGACAGCTTCTTACGGGCAAACTTCACACCAAAAATAGTGCCGACAGGCCCCTAGATTTTGAGAAAAATTCATTTGGACAATTGATCGAGACTAACTCTTTTGAAACTAGCCATGACATATACAATCCTTATTTTGATTATTATAACCCATGTTGGGAAAATTATTTGAAATTTAACATGAATAATAATTTTGGAGGATAAAACAAATTGTGGGAACATAATCAATTTAATCAGATATGTTATTGGAATAAATAGGATGACTTTAATGACGGACTTTCTGTTCCTTATAGATTTAGCTCTAACCAACAACATGAATAGAATGAATTACTATTAGAAGAAGTTGTGATTCAAATGGCGAGTCAGTTGGAAAGTCAAGGGATTGCAATAAAGAATACAGAAAATCAACTGGGCGGGTTATTAATTCAATTAACAAATACCCACCAGATATTTTACTTAGTGACCATTAGACAATCCTTAAGGAGAAGAATGGCGAACTATATATAGTTATCCAACTAAGTAGTGGAAGAGAATTGGAGAATATGGTTTGAATAAATGTTGAGTTAAGAAAAAATGAAAAGAAGATTGAAAGACCAATGAAAGAAATTTCTAAAAAATTAGAAAAAAACTATTTGATCAACTAAGATAAATATAGAAAGAGAAGAATTGGAAGACAACTTGAAGCAAAAGCGCAACCTAGTAGAATTTGATAAAAAATCTGTAAAACTAAGAGAGAATCCGATCTAAAATTTGGGAGATCATGAATTATCATATAGAGATTCATTTCTTATAAATTCAAAAAGGATATTAATATGAAAATTGAGAAAATCATTTGGAGAATATTGGATCTAGAAAGTATCATGAGGAATTATAATCTAAATCAATCTGAAAATAAAAAGCTGACTGAAAAACTAAAATTCGAGAATATAGTAAGAATCCTTGGATGCGGAAAAGATTGGGTTGTTGATCAAGGATTACTTAAATGGAATTTTGATTCAGCAGGAATCATTTGTTGTGCTGACGATATTAAATCAATTGTTTTATGGAAGGCAACCCATAGTTATCAGTGTGCTTTGATTTAGTATGTTTGAGAGTCATGATTGTCAGTGTTGCATTGTGTTTGCTTTATTATGGATTTATCAGTTTGATTGAAGTTAGTGGATGTTTGGATTGTTTGTGGATTGATATGATCTTTGGGTCAAGTGATTTCTTAACTTCTTAGTATGGCTAGACTCATTTATGTTCTCTTGTAGTAGTTATATTAACGAGTATACTACGACTCGGATCTCAACTGAACTTGAGTTTTACATGAGACATCTTGAATTTGAACTGTGACAATTCCATCTCAATTTTATTACTTCCTTTCTTTGACCTTGTTTTAATTTGATAGGATTCATGAACCTATTTGATTAGCAACATGTAGATGATCTTATATTACCCTTAATTAAAAGGATAAGGTGATGTCTGAGGTTGGAGCTCAAGAGCCAATATATCAAGAATAATCGTATCCATGGGATTAGACTATATAAAATCATTTATAAGTATCCAATTTATTTGTGTTGTGATTCCATTAGAAATTGAAAGTAAGGTAATAAGATGTGATGAGTTAAAGGAAAAATTGACCTCATTTATCATGTGTGTTGTGTTTGTGTTACAACAATATAGAGATTTGGAGAACACTTAAATATATATATTCTTATGCCAATACATTTCATGCTTGTTAGACCTTCCTTTAGTTCAATTTTATTCTAGCATGTTTAGTTTAGATTTACTTTCTATTGCAAATTGTTCTGTATTGATGAATACTTGTAAATGTTTCTTATAGACATTTGTGGTAGATATAATTTCTAAATTGTTTTTCATCCTGATTATATTTTCTGTACAGAAAGTTATACATGATAAACATCAAGTTTGGGGGTAGGAAGAAACGTAAATTTCAGAGTTAGTATACTTCCTCTTACTTTAATATTATTGCAAGCATAATTTAGGCTAGATTTATTTTCTTTTGCAGTCATGCTATCCTGATTATTCATGTATATGAATTTGATAGGATGTTGTAGTTGTCGGTAAATTCAGTTTTTATTTTTCTTCCTACTACATTTTATGGAATTGATTGCAAAATAATTAAAAATTTAAGTTTGGAATGAGGAAGAAAAACAAACTTCAAAGTTAAACTTTATTTGTCCTTAAAGAAACTATAGATAAATTTTATTTTGATTTTTTGTTATGTGGAGTTATTATAAGAATACTAAAATTTTAAGTATAAAAATGTAATAGGAAAACTCAGTAAAGACTTTAGTAAAATGGATGAAGCTAAAATTAAGATCTTTAGTATAAAATAGTAGGAAAATTATTTTACTTTTTATAGTAGGAAAATTTGAATTTTTGAAAAAATTAAGGATTTTTAAAATAACACTCTTTTCTAAGAATTTATGCTCTATTAAAAATTATTTTTCTAATAATATATTTTAAGTTTAGGAGGGAAAATAAGGTTTTATCTTTAGAAAAGGGATATTGAAATTCAAAATCATTATAGGTCTATCCAGATATAGTAATCTTCACCAGAAAAAAAAAGAAAAATAAAAATAAAAGAAAAACAAAAAGAAAAAGAAAAGTAAAATAAATTATGAAAAGGAAAGGAGAAGCTTGAGGAATATGACCTAATCAAAAATTGATTTTACTTGAATCTTTCCAAGGAAGAAAATTTTGGATTAATCCTAAGCTTAATTTCATTAAGTATTATTAAAAAAAAGAATTAGATGTCATAAATTCTAAAATTAATATTTTTCTAAAAATTCAAAGTTTGGAAAATTTTCAATTACTTATGAATTAAATAGAAAATCAAGATTCATAAGTTTAATACTAAATATCCTCATACCTTAGATATCATCTACTTTCCTGTAAATTTTTCAAAGTTGGACTATAAAATTTGTAGAACAAAATTTTAGTACATCTTAAAGAAACCCACTAACACAAATCAACATATTTTTAAAGCTATTGTGTTACTTGAGGACAAGTAACGTTTAAGTTTGGGGAATTGATCCACCTAAAATACCTATTCTTAGTGTACATTGCATGCTCATTTTATACACATTTTTAATGATATTACACTTTAAAGAAAAGTATTTGCATATTTTTGTCTTCAGATACATAAAATGGACTTTTTGTGACAATGAAACAAAAATTGTGCAATTTGGAACCAAATTGAGCAAAGAAGAAAATTATGATCTAGCGTATTTCGATATGATTTTTCATGTTTATTCTCCTTCATATTTATTCCATGTTTTTGAGTGAAATTACAGTTTCAAGAAAGTTTTTTCATGTTTATATTGTAGGTATACCAATCTAGAGCGCAACAGAGCTGAAACGGGGTGAAATAGAGCTGAAACTGAGCAAAATGAGGTGAAACGGTGGAGCTGCAAGCAGGGTGGCGTTATAGCGCCCAGAATGGCTCCATAGTGCCAAACACAGGTGCTATAGCAACCCAGACTAGCGCTATAGCACCCACGACTGTTATTGGATGGCTTTTGGGTGGTTCTAAGATATTCCAGGATGTTCTGGAAGCTTCTGGACAACTTATACGCCCCATGGAGTAATTCAATGAATCTAGAAACATGGAAAAGATTTTTTATGAAGAGATGTGTCTCTTGGAGTGAAAGGGTTTGTCTCTTAGATGAAAGGGTGTGTCTTTTTGCAAAAGAAGGTGTTTGGCTCCTTTTTAAATAGAGGGGCTTGGTGCCTCTCAAGGAAAGTAATTAGGGGAGTCTAGAGAAGTCATTATAAAGTGTTTTAGGAGGAGTTTGGGGTGCGTTTATGGAGATGTAGATTTCTACATTTTCTGAAGAGATTATTGAGGGATTTTGAGAAATATGAGACGAAAGTATGAGCGGCACATGAATTGGCAGGAGGCTTTAGTGGAGAGATATTTCACCTTTCTTTCAGAGGGAAAATGCTAAGTATTGTGTTCATCATTTTCTTGTGATTATTGTAAACACTTTCTAATGGATTTTCTTTGATTTAAACGAAGTTTTCTGTTGTGTTTTAGTCATGCTTCGTAAGTAATTTTCTTTATTTTTTTCTTTTAATATGAAGTAGTAGCATGTGTAGGAAATTTTTTTTTATGATAGAATTATTTTTATTTTCATGTGATTAGTAATATTTCATTTGCTTCATTTACATAACTTAAGTAGCAACTAGTAAAACTGTTAGGCAGCAATGTAACTTTTAAGAAAATAGAATTTAATGATCTGTTTCTTTTATATGTTTTTAGGTGACAGATAGTTACATAAAACTAATAGAAAACTAAACGTACATATATGCTTGAAAGAGGGTAGGTAGACATATGTTCCTTATTGGCACATAACTTATTACTTAATTCTATTAATTATTTTTACTGCTGATGTCATTATCTTCATTTTAATTTTCTTTTGCAATCAAATAGATGCATGTTTAGGAATTTAGATTTGTTTAGAAATTCTCTTATTTTATTAATGTGATGGTATTTTCACCGGCTCTCAATTGACTTTACAAACTGATCACTTGTTAGGTTAATATTTGTTGAGAAACATAATGAACTGAGAGTGTTATGATTTCACCCAACTAGTGAATACCACACTTCATTCTAGACAGAGCCATGAAGATCACATAAGGGAGGGTGCAAATAAATAGATAAATAGGTTTTGATGGGCATAGAATCGATTAGTTATAGAGTGACATGTTAGATTCTTATCAATTTATCTTAAGATTTAGTACCCTGACGTTGGGATTCGGTCAATATAGTGGCATAGGATTAGGGACATCCAGAGGTTAGATAGTTTTAAGGTGGAATCGAGATGTTAAGGAATCGGCCTCAAGTTAGCCAATGTTCTTTGCTAGCATCGGGAGAGGGTAAAGAATATGTATGCTCCTACTTATCACTAATTACATTAAATTCTAAGCATTGCATTCCTTCACATTATCTAAGTAATTGCACAAGAAGGTTAGCCTTTAACATCTCAAAATTCTCAAAAACAATTTATTCAAAAGTTGTCTTTAGATTTAATATTTTTATTTAGGAGTAGTTGTTACAAAAATCTCTTTAATTGTCATTCCAATCTAAGGCCTGATAGTAGTAGACTAGAATTAGTCTAAGAGATTTCTTACCTCGCTTCTCTGTGGGATTGATACTGGGGTCTTAAAAGAAAACTCTATACTACTTGAAACGATACGTATACTTGCGTAGTACCCCCAGTATGCAAACTATTTTTTAAATTTTATAGCATTTCGATTTTGCACACTAGCAGCTAAATATAAACTTGGTCAAGTTTTTTGTCATCTTTTGGAATCTAAATTATTGCGTAATTGTAGGTCGGGTCACTGACCGAGAAGAATCCTTCGCTACCTAAGTTAGTTGACCGACGAACGATTTCGATCGACCACACACGCATACACTGAACGATGCATAACCAGTCGATCCCAATGCATTGGCTGACTCTCATTATCGGTGTCAATGTAATTTGAATAAGAATTATTGAAAGGGTTATAGAAATAGTGCTTTCCATACATGCACTTGTATTATAAGATCCTTATAAATAGGTCTGGACATCAATACATTGACTTGGGAACTCTCAGACATTTGAATTCTAGTGCTTTGGGATACTCACATTTGTGGGTTCTAACACCTGAATATTCTGTTGCATTCCTTAGCACTCTCTCTCTCTTTTCACTCCCCTCAGCTCTAACTCTCAGGGCGTGTTTATAAAAGGACAATCTCAAATTCAGCACATACGTACACACATTCATCCATCCAAACACCCTCAAAGTTAAAAATAATTTCGCACACAATGAGTGAATGAGACAAAGTAGATTAACAAGATGNAAACGTACATATATGCTTGAAAGAGGGTAGGTAGACATATGTTACTTGTTGGCACATAACTTATTACTTATTTCTATTAATTATTTTTACTGCTGGT
Source organism: Phalaenopsis aphrodite (assembly GCA_003013225.1). NCBI lineage: Eukaryota > Viridiplantae > Streptophyta > Magnoliopsida > Asparagales > Orchidaceae > Phalaenopsis > Phalaenopsis aphrodite. The sequence continues at coordinate 110,462 of NEWO01001211.1, forward strand.
GTCATTATTTTCATTTTAATTTTCTTTTGCAATCAAATAGATGCATGTTTAGGAATTTCTATTTGTTTAGAAATTCTCTTATTTTATTAATGTGATGGTATTTTCACCGACTCTTAATTGACTTTGCAAACTGATCACTTGTTAAATTAAAATTTGTTGAGAAACATAATGAACTGGGAGGGTTATGATTTCACCCAACTAGTGAATACCACACTTCATTTTAGACAGAGCCATGACGATCACATAAGGGAGGGTGCAAATAAATAGAGAAATAGGTTTCGATGGGCATAGAATTGATTAGTTCTAGAGTGACATGCTAGATTCTTATCAATTTATCTTAAGATTTAGTACCCTGACGTTGGGATTTGGTCAATATAGTGGCATAGGCTTAGGGAAATCCAGAGGTGAGAGGTTAGTTCTAATGCGGAATCGAAATGTTAAGGAATCGGCCTCAAGTTAGCCAATGTTCTTTGCTAGCATCGGGAGGGGGTAAAGAATATGTATGCTCCTATTTATCACTAATTACATTAAATTCTAAGCATTTCATTCCTTCACATTATCTAAGTAATTGCACAAGAAGGTCAGCCTTTAACATCTCAAAATTCTCTAAAACAATTTATTCAAAAGTTATCTTTAGATTTAATATTTTCATTTAGGAGTAGTTGTTACAAAAATCCCTTTAATCGTCATTCCAATTTAAGGCCTGATAGTAGTAGACTAGAATTAGTCTAAGGGATTTCTTACCTCGCTTCTCTGTGGGATCGATACTGGGGTCTTGAAAGAAAACCCTATATTACTTGAAATGATACGTATACTTGTGTAGTACCCCCAGTATGCAAACTATTTTTTAAATTTTATAGCATTTCGATTTTGCACACTAGCAGCTAAATATAAACTTGGTCAAGTTTTTTGTC
>NEWO01001212.1:2600-23537 GCA_003013225.1 Phalaenopsis aphrodite
CTGTTAGATACATTGAAAAGATATAAGAAAGATTTTGGTTGGACCTTAGCTGATATTAAGGGAATCAGTCCTTCAATCTATATGCACAAAATTATATTAGATGAACAATATAAACCAAGAGTTGATCCACAAAGGAGATTAAATCCAATGATGAAAGAAGTATTTAAGAAGGAAATTTTGAAATGGTTAGACACTGGAATTATATATCCTATTTCAGATAGTGCATGGGTAAGTCCAATTCATTGTGTTCCTAAAAAAGGAGGAGTGACTGTTAAAACAAAAGAAAATAATAAATTAATACCTATCAGACAAGTTACTGGGTGGTGTATTTGCATTGATTATAGAAAATTAAACTCTGCCACCAGGAAAGTTCACTTCCCTTTACCTTTTTAGATCAAATAGTAGATAGACTTACTGGGCACAAATATGTTTGTTTTTTTAGATGGGTATACCAGTTACCATCAAATTCCCATTGCTCCTGAGGATCTAGAAAAGACATCATTTACTAGTCCTTTTGGAACTTTTGCTTTTCAAAAAATGTCTTTTGAATTATGTAATGCACCTGCAACATTCCAGAGATGTATGATGTCCATATTTAGTAAGTTAATTGATGATGGATTGGAAGTATTTATAGATGATTTCTTTGTATTTGGAACATCATTTGACGCATGCTTAAATTATATTGAAAAAGTTTTAGAGTTATGCGAAAGAACTAATTTAGTTCTAAATTGGGAGAAATGTCAATTTATGGTTGCGGGAGGAATTGTATTAGGGCATAAAATTTCGGAAGATGGTATGGAAGCAAACCCTGCAAAAATTCAAGTTATATCTAAACTAACATCTCCTACTAATATAAGAGAGGTTAGGCATTTTTTTGGACATGTTGGTTTTTACAGGCGTTTTATTAAAAATTTTTCAAAAATTACCAAACCTCTATGCCAACTTTTAGAAAAGGACAAGAAATTTGAATTTACTGAAAGCTGTTTAAATGTCTTTGAGTTGTTAATGGAAAAATTAATCACAGCCCCTACTATAGTTTTACCTAACTGGGAGAAACCATTTGAATTGATGTGTGTTGCTAGTGATTATGCTATTGAAGCTGTCCTTGGACAAAGGTATGAAAAGATTTTTAAAGTTATATACTACGCTACTAAAACTCTTAATGATGCACAAATTAACTATACTATTACTGAAAAAGAGTTACTGACTATTGTATATGCTTTAGATAAATTTAGATCTTATTTAATTTGAGCTAAATGTGTTGTGCATACTGATCACTCTGCTATTAAATATCTGATGCAACAGAAGGATGCCAAACCAAAGTTGATTAGATGGATTCTTTTGATGCAAGAGTTTGATCTTGTGGTTATTGATAGAAAGGGAAATGATAATCAAATTGTTGATCATTTGTCAAAATTAGAAAATCTTGAATTATCTGACACTGATAATGAAATTACAGACAGTTTTTCTGATGAACATCTTTATAATATTAATGAGTAGAAAATGTCATGGTATGCTGATATTGTTAACTATATTGTAAGTGATATTTTGCCACCTATGCTGACAATGCAACAACAAAAGAAATTCATTCATGATGCAAAAACATATTTTTGGGATGAACCTTATTTATATAAATAATGTAAGGAACTGATTATGAGAAGATGTGTATTTTATGAGAAACAGAGCTAATAATTCAGAAATGTCATGATTCTGAATTTGGAGGACATTTTGGGATTGATAAAACTTCTTATAAAATTTTACAATTTAGATTTTATTGGCCTACTATCTTTAGAAATGTTTATAGATACATAAAAACTTGTGATCGATGTCAATGAGTAGGTAATATATCTAGAAGAAATGTAGAAGTTGAGATCTTTGACGATTGGAGATTAGATTTTATGGGACCATTTATTCCTTCATTTGGGGACTTATATATATTAATTGCAGTAGACTATGTTTCTAAGTGGATTGAAGCACAAGCCTTACCTCTTTGTGATGCTAAAAGTGTTTCAAGATTTTTAATGAAAAATATTTTCACTAGATACGTAATGCCTAGAATGATTATCACTGACGGAGGATCCCATTTTAGGAATAAATATATTCAGAGATTGGCATAAAATTTTAATATTATTGAGGATCCCATTTTAGGAATAAATATATTCAGAGATTGGTAGAAAATTTTAATATTATTCATAGAATCTCTACTGCCTATCATCCTCAAACTAGTGGGTTAGCTGAAGTTTCTAATAGAGATATTAAACAAATACTTGAAAAGACTGTAAACCCTAGCAGAGTAGATTTGTCCAGTAGACTGGATAGAAAATTATGGGCTTACAGGACTGCTTATAAAACTCCTATTGGATTGACCCCTTACAGACTGATTTTTGGAAAGACTTGTCACTTACCAGTAGAATTGAAGCATAAAGCATATTGGGCGATTAAAGAATTCAATTATAATTTGAAAGATGCTCGTAAGAAGAGACCGTTACGATTAAATGAATTGAAAGAATTAAGAAATGAGTCTTATGATAACAACATAATGTATAAGGAGAAACTAAAGTTATGGCATGATCGAAAGATTAACTAAAAGAACTTTGAACCAGGACAAGAAGTTTTGCTTTACAACACTAGATTGACATTATTTCCTGGGAAATTGAAGTCTCGTTGGTTAGGACCCTTTACTGTGACTCAAGTTTATACTTACGGAGCTGTTGAGATTGAAGATCAGAAAACTGGAAATAGATTTAAAGTAAATGAACACATATTAAAAGCGTATTTTGAGGGTAAAAGACCAAATTTTAAAGAGGTTTTAATGATCAGTCAACTTGAATAATACCTGAATAGGTCGGGCTGACGATGTTAAACCAAGCGCTTTATGGGAGGTAACCCATAGTTATCTTTACTTTTATTGTGATTATAGTAGTTTTTATTTGAAATTATCGTTAGTTTGTGGTAGTATTGAGCTCTATTACTCTTCTTTACCCTTGAATCATCATAAAAATTGGATGCATAAAGAAAAATTGGAATGCATTCGAACCAGAGCAAAACTGTGCAATTTTTTCCTTGGGTGCCGACGTCTCCATCGACACCGCCGACAGTGGATTTTTCTTGAGAGTCCAGGAAAATAAATACTAAAGGCTCACCGACGGTGCCCTCGATGCCGCCAACAATGAGACCAGCGAGATAGCTGTTTCTGGAGTTTGAATGGCGATTTTTGGGCGGGAGTTACCCTTTTAAACTCTCAAATTCGATTCCTAGTTCATATTTTTCCCCAAAAACGTAGTGAAACTCCACCAAATTCATTCCTATGGCCTCCAATTTTCCTGATAATTCCATAATGCGAGTTTTCAATCAGCGAAAGTTTATTAGTGCGGAAGCGCAGCGAACCTTCAACAAGTTATTGACAAAGAAAAGATTGATCAAGGAACGAGAATTTGTAAATTGTGGATTGAATAATCCCTCTACGACAATTGAAGAGACAATAGTGCGGCAAAAATGGGAAGTGCTGTGCTACACTACTGCTGCTGTGGTTGTTCCTGTAGTGAAGAAATTTTATGCAAATTTGCACGGAATCAACCAGGGAGTTGTTTATGCGCGAGGTCGATGGATCACTTTTACTCCTACACGAATCAATGAATTATACATGATCGAGAATATTTTCGTCTGCCACTATTTTAATTTTGTCCCGACAAGAGACCAGATGAATGAAATTTATCAATATTTAACAGACGAAACTGACGACTGGGAAATGAGAGAGAACGTGTATGTTAGTTTTTCTGCGACAATTCTAAATCCTGTTTCAAAACATTGGCACTTTTTCATTTCTGCGAAACTGTTACCGACAATGAAGATCGGTAAAGTTTCTAAAGAAAGTGTCATTTTGAATTATTGCATCCAAAGGGGATTGCCGATCGATATTGGATTAATAATTGTGAAGTCGGTTTTGGGCCTGATCGTTCATGGATCAACTTATGGGCTTGGAAACCCTTCCAAAATTTTCTCACTTTGCAGTCAGTTCTAAGTGTCCTACGAAAATTGGGAAAATGTACTTCTACCTTTGAAGCCTTTGGACCCAACTGAGAGATTCCCAGCTTTTGGAGATGAAAATGACATGACCATTATAGTAGATCAATCATCTTAGAATTCACTGCAAGTTCAACCCTTAATTCCTGACAAGTTTCTGGTGATCTTGCATCGAATCAAGAAATTGGAGAAGGAGGTACAAAATGCCATAAGTGCGATTAATAATATCTCTGATTTCTTCGATCATCTAAACTGGAGGATGAATGAACATTTTGATCACTCTGATCATTTAGAAGATAGTTTGGTACGGCTGATGAGGAGGATGAAATTAATAGAGGGGGATTCTACTGAAGAATTTCCATTCCGACCATTCTACAACCTCTTCGTTCATGTGCAATCAATGGGTGATCTCAGAGGAGAATCTAGTACCAAATCTAAAGAATAATAAATTTATATTACCACCTATCTGTCTATCTATGTATTTTGATTTGAACTTTGTATTTGCTTTGCTTTAGAATTATGCTTTTAGATCTCTGTATAGTTGAGACTAAGCATAGGTTGTTTTGTTTTCAGCGTTTTGAGCGTTGTGGCTTGGATTGCGACGCTGAATTAATGTGTTAAGGTTGAGAAAATACTAAACTTAGGTGTGTTATGTAACGTACATTGTACCCCTTGGAATTTATATATATAAGTAATATTTTGTGTTGTGAAAGTTTATTTGTGATAAGTACATCATTTAGTCACTTAAAATTATGTCTATAATGATTGAAAGGATGTCGTTAAGGCTTGAAATTGATCAAAATTGCAAAAATTTGGGATTTGAACCAAAATCAGTAGAGCCCGCCGACAGCGGATTTTCCCGAGAGTTCTGTTCAAAATTCCAATAGAGCGCGCTGACGGCGAGATCACAAAAAAACACCTTTAACCGCGATTTTGACTAGTCAACCGCCACTATTCATCATCCCCTTCCTCCTAAAAATGCCATTTTCGACCTAAGATTGAAAGATCTTGGATTAGGAGGAGATTTCAAGGCTTTTTGACACCGGATTTGATCATCTCTAGGTAAGAGCTTCACTCCAAACTAAAATCATTTGATATTTACCATGAATTTCTTCCACATTGAGGAGATCCGAAAAATTTGAGAATGTGAAGAAAATTTGGGAAGGAATTCATGGATCTTAGTGTTGAACTCTTAAAATTACTATTAGAAGCCATTATTTGCATATTTGAAGTAATTTTTGGAATTTTTTATAATTTGATTACATTGAAATGGATCCACGTCAAAAGAGATAGATTGAGTTCAACGACTCTCTCTTCATCAATGCAAAAGCTCATTCACGATTTACTTCAATATTTAAAGGAAAGAAGTGTATACAAGATCGAGTTTTTGAAAGTCCAGGAGGAGAAATTGAACGAGTTATTACCGAGCGGAGGTGGGAAAACTTTTGTTACACCACCAATAAAGCTGATGCAAATGTTGTGAAGGTGTTCTATGCCAATGTATTCTATTCTGAAGATGAAATCGTTCAAGTGCAGGGATTTTCTGTTGAATTTACTGCCACCCGCATCAACACCTTTTACAAAGTCCCAGACTCTTATAGCTGCCAATATGAATCCTTTAATACGATGGAAGGCCCCCTGAATGATGTGATCAACTTTCTCACTGATGGGAAAGGAACATGGATGATTAAGCAGCGATAATGGGTAAATTTTTCTGCTTCCATGTTGAATGCCACCTCTAAAGCGTGGAACTATTTTATTTATTCTACTCTATTACTGACTTATCACCATAGTGAGTTAACTAGAGATAGATCTATTCTGAATTTTTGTATTCATAATAATAGAACTATAAATGTGGGGAGAATTATTTTTAAGAATATATTGACTACGGTGAGGAGTGAGACAAGTGGAGGTCTAGGACATCCTGGCCTTATTTATGCAGTTTGCAAACTTTTTGGAGTGGAAACTGGAGATGAAAAATGGGTTTACCCTATGAAACCCATTAGTAAAGCCAATTTGAAAGCTTATGAATCCCATGAAAAATGGAGAACTAGAAGTAGAAGTTAAGAACCTTCTACTAGTATAGATGTTCCCTCTACAAGTTATGATCTTCCACCTTCTAGTTCACCTACCCTCACTGATTTGATAAATGAGTTGACCTTGCAGTGGAAGAACATAAAATTAATAAATGAAAGGATTGAAAGGTTAGAACGTAGACATGATTATACCTTCAAAGGCATTCAAATTTTGAGGTAGCTTATTACGAAGCTCAGGCCCGACACTATAGAGGTGAGCCTGATGTTACTTTTCCTGAGTGCCCCCGATATACTCAGTATCAGCCTGATCCACCTGCTAATCAAGGAGATAAAGACATAGTGTGAGATTTTGATATTTTATAGAATTGATGTACTTGTACTTGTACTTTTATTTCTATGATTTTTGTAATAGAAATGGATGTTTATGTGTATTTGGACTTTCATTTTTATTATTATGTTGTACTTGGATAATTTTAATTTTTGTTATAAACTTAGTGATATAGTTAAATTTGCATGTATAGTTTTGTAGATGTTAAGTAGTATTTGGTGGATTGTAATGTAATGTGATTTTTATTTTGCATTTTAATTTTAATTATTTTGTTTAGTATTGTGTTTGTGTTAGGAAATATTGAGCTTGTTTAATGTTTTACTTTTATACTTATTTCAAAATTTCATTACCCAGAAATTTATCTAATGATTTATATGTGTAGAAAACTCCTAATATTATAGATCAGGTGAAGTAGAAATTTTGAGAAGGCATGCAAAAATTTTAGAATAATGAAAATGCCTAAAATACTAAGGTATGATTTATATTTAGAGTTTTTTCCACCTGTATTATTTCATATTGAAAAATTTAAGTTTGTGGGAGGGAAGAACAAGATTAACTATTAGATGTCCTCTATTTCAATATTTTCAAAAATTATTTATATGATTTTATGTAGTGATTTTAATTCAGGTAATTATAGTTTTGTAGCTATTTAAATATTATAATAGATTTAAAGGAATATTTTTGTAATGATAATTAATTTTGTAGCTTAAGATATTTAGTATATGAGAATAAGATTATAGTTAACTATTTAAAGTAAAAGAAACTATATTTTGAAGTTTTAAGAATTTGGAAATTCATTTGAGAAGAAAAGATTGGAGCTCAATGATGTAAAAGCTATGAAATATTTATAAGGTAAGGGAATACTTTGAGTTTCAAATTTAAGGAAAGAAAATGGATGTTCAAAATCCTTAAAGGCTATCTAGATATAGTAATCCTCACTTGAAAAAGGAAAAAGAAAGGATTGAAAGCAATCCAAATGAAAAAGAGAAAAGAAAGAAAAATAAAAATGAAAGTGAGGAGAAGCTTGAGGATATGCCTAATAAAAAATTGACTTCACTGGACCTACCTAAAGGGAAAAATTAAATACATTCATGAACTTATATTTATGGAATAGATCTTTTACTAGTAGTGTTCTCATGAAGTTCCTATTATTTGAATATTCTAAGTGGCTTAATATTGCAACATATAGTCATTCTTGAAATGAATAGAAGACCAAAACTATTAAACTTGATGACTAGATAATCTTGTAACTACAAAGTTAATTCAATTACTTGAATTTTTTTTTTGGAAATCTCACTACGATATTTATTTATATCAAACTTATAGTATTCCTGAATTAAATCTTTACTACCCTAAATCATAATTTTTATATAGTACTAAAATTACTTGAAGACAAATAATAGCTAAGTTTGGGGGATTTTGACTAAAAGAAAATATGTTGAGATTTTCATACATATTTTATACTATTTTTGATGATATTGCACTTTAAAGAAAGGTATTTTTGATGTTTTGTTGTATGAATGATGAAATAGAGTCATTGGAGCAAAAAGATGCAAAAAGAAGCAAATTTAGAGCAAAAAGAACTAACATGTGAATAATTGAATTAGGGCGCCGACAACGCCATCGACCACGCCGACGGTGAGATTTCTCCGAGACCCCATAATTAATTCATTAAGAAGGTCTGCCGACGGCGAGCTCGGCGGTTATGTTCAACCAGGCTTTGGATGAGGACAATTTTTAAAGGGATGCTTAGGCAACTCTTGAGAAAGCTCATCAACAACTTTAAAAGAATATTTTGACTGAAAATTAGAGAGGCCATGAAGGTTAGAAATGTTCCATTAGTGTGTAGAGAGTTTGTTAGAGAGTTTAAATTGTGAGGAATTCTTCGAGAGATTGTAAGAGTGGAGGGAAAGTGAGAGATTTCTTCCTCCTTGCTGCTTCGAAGAGGAATCCTATGTGCTGTAAAGAAAGGAAGAGATTCAGAGGAACTTCGAGGAGTTTCCTTGGGGAGAAATTAAAGATAAGTTTATTTATTGTTATAGTTTGTATGACTTTGATTTTATATATGAATTACGAGTTCTGTTGTGTTTTCCCCATGAAATCTGAGTAGTTTTCTCTGTTTTTCTCATTGTCTTGAGATTTGTGAAATGGTGATTTGAATTGGCGAAGCCATGAAAATGTTTAAGAAATTGTGATGATCTTTTCACTTCAATCTTAATTTACTTTCAATCTGGTTAATTGATTTGTTAAAATATGTTGAGTTTTACAATTAAAGTGAAGATTACATCCAAGATTCAGGGAGATCAAAGCCCTTGGAAGTTGGGTGCAAATAAATATGGAAATAATATTATCGGGCGTAGAATTGAAGATTTTAGAGTGGCAGACTAAAATCCCCAGTTTGGTCCTATCGTTTGGGTGTTGAAGTGTAGATGTTAGCCCTCAGATGAGGGGAACGTGGGAGCTCCGAAGTGAGAGTCGATATCCTCCCAGCCTAGCCGCAGATTCAGTAAACAAGCGTAGGATTAGTCAATGTTTTTTGTGTCTGTACCAAAGGGTAAAGAATAGGTATGCTCCTATTTGACACAATATAATTTGAACTAATTCACTTTCTCCATTCACTATAATTTCTTGACAAAGAGAATGATGATTTCTTATATATTGAAAATCACATTCGAACCTTCATAAGTATAATTAGTTATTTAATAATTATTAAAATTACATATTTATTTCAATTGCCTATTAGTGACAGATAAACAAATTGAACTTCGTTATTGTGATTAAAGTATTGCTTTTCTAAAATCTTAGTTAGTAGTTCTAATCTTACTCCCTGTGGGATCAACATATAAGACTCCATTAGAGCCCTATATTACTTGAGCGATACGTATACTTGTGTTGATAAGTGTGACTTTACAATTATTAATATTTATTTTGTCCATATTTATCGAATCTATAACTGTTATTAAGGATTTGGTATAGTCGCTGAGGAAGCAATTCTTTTAGCAGCAGTATTAAATACTTATATTTTTAAGCATATATAAAGTCACGGTCAGTAGAGAAGGATTTCTAGCTGAGAGATGAAACCCTGAACTCTATGAGAAATTCTAAGGGCAGACTAACTTAGGATATGTGATTAATGTCTCTGGTCAAGATGCTCAAGACTTTTCGTTATTTCGAGAAAATTGGTATCCATCAAATATGACTAGCTTCATAAATAGAAATTCTCCTTAAATGTCATAACATGAATGATTAATATTTTTGAAGTAGCCTAAAATAAATTTGTTAGTAACCATGTGTTACTTCATTCTAAGATATTTCCTCTACCCTTAAGGGTACGTTTGTTATTTTGTATGTTCTAGTCCTTAACACTAAGTAGGGTATTTATTAAACTAACATAGGCTTCTATACTCAGACTTACAAGAGGTAAGTGTATCGCCCTTAGTTTGGTGTCTAAGTTAGCTAACTTAAGGTCCATGTCAGATCTACTTAGATTATGTTCTTGTTCTTTACCTTGGTGTGTTTTAGATGTTTATTTGAATTTTAAGATTATAATTTATGTCTTATTTCAATTTATAAGTTTTTTAGTCATGTTGAGAAATAAGAGTTTTCTTTGTTTTGAATTATATTTTTTTAATGTTTAATTTTTTATGATTGTAGAGAAAACTATATTATGAGAGGTTTCCACACTTTATTTTGTTTTTTGAATTTTTTTTTTGTTATTCTTGTTTCATTTGTTAACATTAAATAACATATGAAATGAAACATGAAATAACACACATATATAGCCTTGAATCAGATTTGGGCTAGTTTTAAGCTTAGTTTAGCTCATGATTGAGTCGAGGTATGATACAAGTAAACTTGTTTAGGCTTGTTTTTGGCTTGGGTTGACTAGGATTGACTCGAGTTAAGTTTGAATTNGTATGATACAAGTAAACTTGTTTAGGCTTGTTTTTGGCTTGGGTTGACTAGGATTGACTCGAGTTAAGTTTGAATTGATTTGAGTTGAACCAGGTTAAACTTGGTTGACATGAGTTGACTAGAGTTTGATTTGGGTTGAACTGGGTTAAGTTGGATTGGCTCGAGTTGAGGTGGGCTTGATTTGGATTGATATGGGTTAAGTTGGGTTGACTCAGGTTAAGTTGAATTTAAATTGGGTTGATCAGGGTTAAGCTTGATTGACCCGGGTTAAGTTTAGTTTAATTTGGGTTGATCTGGGTTAGGTTTAGGGTTTAGGATAGGTTAAACTTGGGTTGGGTTTGATCTAAGTTGGGTCGGGTCTGGGTTTGGTTGAACCTAGGTTGCATTTAAATTTTAGGTTAGGTTAGACGTGGGTTGGGTTAGGTCTAGATTTTATCATATCGGGCTTAGGTTTAGGGTTTGGGTTAAGCTAAACCTGGGTTGGGTCAAGTTTAAGCTGGGTCAAGTCTGGGTTGGTTCAGAATTGAGTTAGGTTTAGGGTTTTGGTTAAGAAAGACCTATGTTAGGTCAGGTTTAAGTTGGGTCAATTCTGGGTTAGGTTTATGGTTTGGGCCAGATTTGACATAGGTTGGGTCAGACCTATGTTAGGTTTAGAGTTTAGGTTAAATTAGGGATAAGTTTAAGTCAGGCTTTTGGATTAGATTAACTGGGTTAGAGTAAGGTTGGGTTCTGATCACGAGAATATAGTTGTGCAAAATATATAAAGTTGGCTCCGCTATGCAACAGTACCAAAAGCTTGATGTAATATTTTATAAATAAGAAATTTAAGCAATTAATGTTGGGATTCTATGCAAATATACATACTATTATTAAGTAATAGAGAAATTTCTATTTAAGTCCCAAATATCGAACCCCCGGGGAAGGTTTAAATTTGAAATAATAAATTAACGAGGAAATTCACAGAAAGTAAAACAAAATTACTTTTACTACTTTCAAATGTTGAGATATTATCATAACTAAATTATTTAACTACTAGCAAAACTGAAATGCAAAGTTTAAATAGTAATTACTAAACTATTAAATTATGTTTATGTGATGATAATTTCTTATGTGAAAAAACATGTTTCCCGCTACAATGAGAATTTGGTAAAATGAGATGAGATAAATGGTTTTAATATGTTCTGTGTCAAATAGGAGCAGTTTTAATTCTCTACCCTAATGCAGTGTTATAGAAAATTATTGGCTAATTCCAGATTTAGTCCCTAAATCTGTGGCTAGGCTAAGAGGATACTGGCTCCTACTCCAAAGCTCCCACTTCCCTTCACCTGAAGGCTAACTCTCTGTTTAGTTATTAAATACTAAGACCGAATTGGGGATTTTAGTCAGTCACCCTAAAATCTCCAATTCTACACCCAACAATGCATATTTCCCTATTTATTTGCACTTAATTCCATGAACAAAATTCCCCTTCATGGAATCAAATGTGATCCTCACTCTGTTGTAGAACTCATTCTTCATTTCCCGGATCATATGTTTCACAACAAATTTTAACAATTCAATTGGTCAGATGAAAAATTAAATTAAGTTCAGAGTTGAAAATTCATCACAATTTATTTTATATTTTAACATTGACACATCCATATTATCTCTTCATTTCACCATATCTCAGAGTAGGGAGAAAGATAAAAAAAACTACTCAGACTTTATGAGAAATATATAATAAAACACAAATTTCATATATAAAAGAAGTTCATACAACATTTAAAAAATAAACAACACTTATCTGAAACTCTTTCTCAAAGCAAATTCCTTGTATCCTTTTCTAGGAAATGTAGGAAGAAGAAATCTCTCACTTTTCTCCTTTTCCAACACTCTTAGAGAAAGATTCACACTTAATCTCAACACAAAAACTCTAAATTCTTAAAGAAAAATCACTAATAGACTCCAAAATGGTGGTGAAATGAAGATGGAAAAGTGTATGGTATATAAGAGAATGAATTGAGGCAAGTAATGACGAAAAAGGAGCAAATTTTCTGATTACTTTTAGCCTCAAATAGAGCCTAGAGTCGGTTCTCTGATAGATGCATCCACAAATTTTTCAAAAAATGTCCAAATTGGTTGAATCTTCTAGAAACAGGGTCTGAACCGACACTAGTGTCGTCAGCGTCCATTCTGGCATCGTCGGCGCCAGTGGTCCGCAATTTAATTCGCTGCTCTCTGTCAAACGGTGTCGTTGAAGCCCAGTCTGGCGCCGTCGGCGCTGAACAAGTTTTCAACTTCTTCATTTTGACTCCAAATTTCATCATTTTTGCTCAATGTCCTAAAATTCAACAACCTGAAAGAAAACATTAAAAATACCTTCCATTAAAGTGCAATATCACCAAAAATGAGTATAAAATATGGGTATAAAAATGCATATATTTTTGGTGTATCAGGTTCATGTCGATCAGAATTGACTCGGGTTAATTTGGGGTTGTCATAGGTTAAAATGAGGTTGACCAGGGTTGACTTTAGCTTGATTTGGGTTGACTCATGTAAAGCTATGTTGACCCAAGTTAAGCTTGGTTGAATTTGAGTTGATCTTGGTTAAGCTGGTTAATCCAAATTATGTTGGGTTTAATTTAAGTTGATCTGGGTTATGTTTAGGGGTTTGTGTTAGGTTAGATCTGGATTAGACCATGTCTAAGTTAGGTAAGGTCAAAGTTGGGTCAGACCTAATTTTGGTTTAAGATTTGGGTCAGGTTAGACCTGAGTTGGGTCAGTTCTGAGTTGTGTCTGACATGGGTTAGGTTTAGGATTAATGTTAGGTTAAACCTGTGTTAGGCTATGTCCAAGTTAGATTATGTCTGGGTTGAGTCGAACCTGGGTTCTGTTTAAGTTTTGAGTCAGGCTAGAACTGGGTAGGGTCAAGTCTAAGTTGGGTTAGGTTTAGATTTTGGGTCAAGCCTAAATTGGGTCAAGTTTGGCTTAGGTTAGACCTTAGTTGGGTCAGGTTTGGCTTGTGGGCCAGACCTATGTAATTAGTTGTGTGATTCTTTTTTTGTGTATATTTTTAGCTTTTAGGCTCTTAGGGTGATTTTTTTATCAATGATGTATGAGCCAATCCAAGTCAGATCAAGTTTTTGGACCGTCATGCTGCTGAGTTTCATAACTAGGTCCTCGGGTGTGAATGTCTTATCTCAGACACTTGTATTATCAATCAATCCTTCTCTTTAATTTTTCTTAATGGAGTCCTATGCTATTTCAGCATTCCTCTAGTATTTCGAGTTTGCCTCCTACCAGTCAGTGAGATTCTCCTTATGGAATGAGGTCATTGTGATAACTCTCTAGCTATGGTAATTATACTCAACTAGCAACATTGCTTTTGTCCCATGGGAAAGCAGGTAAGGGATTTGCCCAGTTGCTGATGATGGTGTCATTCAAATGGCCCATATAACAAAAGAAATTAAGTCTACTCCATTATTTTTTGCCTTTTCAACCTTTTTCCTTTGTAGATATAACATTAGCTTGTTAACAACCTCTATTTGTCCATTCGTGAGGGGATAATGTACATATGTGAGTTTCGGGTTGATTCTCTTAATTTTACAAAAAAAAAAATATCCCTTGATCAATGAATTTTGTTCCATTGTTAATGATAATTACCAAGGGTAAGCCACATAAACCAACATATGATGTCTGTCAAGAAGAAATTTCAGACGTCGTCTGTATTCATTTTATCCATTTGTAATAGTAGTCTACGATGACTAAAAGAAATTCATGCTGGCCCTTTAAAGAGGGAAACTGCTTGAGGATGTAGAGTCTTCAAATGATGAAAGGCTAAGGATTGACGATCACCTGCAGTTTGTGAGTCGACTGACATTACAATAGAGCATACTTCTAGCACTGCTCAGATTTCCTAGAAAACTCTTCTACATCTTTCATGATGGTCAGTCAGAAGTAGCCTTTCCTCTTAACATGATGTGTTAAAGTTTTTCCCGCTAAATAACTTCCATGTTTGCCAAAGTGTATTTCCGAGAGGATTTCTTCCATCTCATTTTCCCTGACGCATCTTAGGAGTAGTGAATTGACTAACCTTTGAAAAAGTTTATCTTGAATCATTAGGTATTATGCAACTTTAAAATTGAATATCCTTCGATATGTTATTCCTTCAGGGATCTTTTTAATTTCTAGATATTGGATGTAGGGATCCATCAAACTCTTTGTGCTCTCAGCTTCTAACTCCATGGACTCTTGTTCCTCACTGGCTTGTAGAGAAACCTCTGAGCATCCCCTCTTTAAAGCAAATGTTCTCTGATAGAAGTTTCAATACTTGATTTTCTTTGCTCAATTCTGAAATCTGCAAACTTCTCTATCCTTGACTTTGCCTTGCTGAAGTACGTAACCACCATCTCATCTCTGACTTTGAATTTTTTTGTTGACTTGAATTGCCTCCAATTATAAATTTGAATTCATCATTAGATTTCAGATGCCCAATTTTAAATCTAGGCGTAGAACAATTATTAATACCACATATTCTGCCTAAATGTTAGCGACTTCAAACTCGAAGAAGGCAGAATGATGAAGATGTTCACCAGTAGGACTACTCAGTGCAATTTCAATTTCTACTTCCATCTGACCTAAGGCCCATCAATGTGTAAGGTTTAGATTTAGCTGGCAGTATTAGTTCATTTTCTTGGTTCACTTATTTCAGATAAATCTGCCTAAACTTTGTTACAACTTGGGCTTTAGTCACCATTTGGGGAATATAGGGGATGTCAAATTTATTGAGCTCCATAGTCCACTTCAAAAGTTGATTGAAATGTTTCAATCGAGTGAGCACTGATTTTATTGGATTGTTGGTGATCACTGTGATGGGATTCATATAGAAATATGGGATCTTAAAAGTAGAAACAATTAGAGCAAATGTTAGATTTTCCATGATAGTGTATCTAACCTTAGTGCCTCATGTTGACCTTGAAATTTGATTCAATTAAATTCCTCAAAAATAGTATTTAAATTAATATGCATGCAATTTTGATTTTTGAAAATAATATTCTAATTTTTGAAAATGAAAACAAAAATATCTAATATATTTAATACTTTAAATGACCAAGCATCACTCCACAAGCAATGCACCTAATTCACGGAATAGACATATTTCTTGTTAACGGAACTTGATTACATAAATTAAAGAATTTATGACATTTTTTTGGTCGCGAACCTTTTGTATGTATAGCCGACAAGTTCCCTTACCCAATATAAGGATTATGTAGGGTTTATATTATCCTGCTTCTTTAGTTCCCTATAGAGGCAAGCCATATAATTAATTATATCATAAGCGACCGATGTCACTTAAGAAAACTCTCGATAATGAATAGAGGTATTTGTCTTCAAGATTCCAAAGTTTATTTTTCAAGGTAGGACATTGAACAATTAAATGGGAGTGGATCAAATAAGAGCAATTATTTAAGGAATCTAAAGGAAAAAAAAATGTTGGGGATGTCACAAATCTTGAGAAGAACCTCAGTGACTTCTCAAGTTATCTTACTATTTGGGTTCATTTTTGAAAATGAAGCTAATACTTAATAATTTAATCCTACAGATTTTACTATTTAGGGCTTACATTTTCATGATATTTGACCATGTAAATACCCTGAAAGATATGGGGATTTGTGTGATACCGAATGAGGATCACATAATCCTAAGAAAGTTAAGGCTTATATTACACAATATGATTATGCAAAAGCCTAAATATAAGGTAAAGATTTATGTCACACTAGGCAACAACCTCAGAATCCTATGACTTGTTGCCTAAACTAGAAAATTTTTAACTAATGGAGACCTTGTTTGCTCTCTTGAAGATGTTCTTCTATGCATTGTGACCTCGTCGTGCTGCCCACAAAGTCTGTTCCAAACACTTTGCTTTAATGGTAGCATTAAGGTTTGCAATTTGTATGTCATGTTTTGTTATTGTTTAGTTTTATTATTAATGTGTTTTGGGGGAGATTTTAATTTAAGTTAAGTGACACCAGTCAAGATCTCACCGTTTCGTCATTTTGGCATCACTATTTTTTTTAATTTACTTAGTCTAAAAGGGTTGTTAAGGTTGTTTAGACTAGAGAAT
The DNA here is from genome assembly GCA_003013225.1 of Phalaenopsis aphrodite. Classification (NCBI taxonomy): domain Eukaryota; kingdom Viridiplantae; phylum Streptophyta; class Magnoliopsida; order Asparagales; family Orchidaceae; genus Phalaenopsis; species Phalaenopsis aphrodite. Next base: position 19,006 of record NEWO01001212.1, read on the forward strand.
TCTCATTAGCAACCATAGGTTACCTCATCCAAGAGATTCTCGTAAATTCAAAATGGGTGAATTATGTTTGTATTGAGGTTTTAAATATGTATTATTTTATATTAAAAGTGTTATTTTTCTTATTTTTGCAGGTATAACATTCATAGTAAAGTGCCAGTAAGATAAAGTAATAAAATTGTAATAAATAAACTATAAATGCGTATCTGGCGCTCTTGCTGCAGCTGCATGATTAGTATCATAAACATAATGTAATTACATGAAATTTAAATGAATTGCAAGAGAATCCGATATAAGGAAATCTAAACTAGTCGTAGAAAAAAGGAGTAAGTAAGGCGAAACCCGACGTCACATATGAAAAATCGGGATTGAATGTAGAATTTAGTAGAGGTGGGGGGTTCAGAGCCGGACTGTATGCTTTATCATTCAACTTTGTTGAAAGTTGTCATCCTGACAATCCGAGGAGGGTCAATTCCTAAAATCTATCCAATGAATTAACCTGTTGACCTTTATAAGTTTTCATCAAAATTCTTTAATTTTTCATGCATGTCAAATTTACTTTGGCAAGTAAAAGTAATCCCATCACAAAAAGGATTGTTGTTATCTTATATTGTAGGTGTTTTTATTTTAAAATAGCATAGTCTATATGCTAATTACTCTAATCAAGCTAGGACTGGCGGTAACTTAAGAGTGTCAAGGAAACTCTTACCAAAGCTGATGAATAGTATCATCAGTTCTATCCTCTCTCCTTAGTGAGGATTCTTGAGGTAGGAGATAATATTCCGACTCCCATTTCATGTCCCTCAGTTAGCATAAATAAGCAATGTCGTCACTAACCTAGTCACCTAGAACTCTAACTTACACAAGCTCGGTGATCCATATGTGGCAAAATATCCTCAGTTGCTCACAAGAATGTAAATACCTTTTCCTAGACTCAAATCCTTGAGCATTGGGTTATAAATATAGGACATATCTTGGTGGGTCCATAAGATTTTGAGGATAATTTTCTTCAATAAAGTTTAATATGTCCAAATGTCCTTCAAAATATCCAAATAATTGCAAAAGTGTTCGGAGGCATGACCCGAACATCCTTTAAACCCTCTATAAAGTATTTCGAGTTTATTTGGACTTATCATCTTATTGAATTAATCATCCTTAGTTAAATTAACATTTAGTTATGGTATTTTAACTGATGCTCAATGAACCTTAATGTTTAATTATCCCATGAGTAGGGTAATCAGACGTTCATTTGGTGTTTCATTTAGGAATTATGTGGGTAGACACCCTTAAGGGTAAGTTAAGTTATTAAGGAATCCTCATATTTTCAATTGAAATTGTGCTTGTAGTGTTTTAAAGAGGCTGTAATTGATTGCATTTTCTTTACTAAACCTCGTTGAGTAATTTTAGATCAAGCCTAGTTCACTAATAAGCTCTTAAGTCTTTATGGATAGATTTGTAATTTTGAAAAATACTTAAATGAAATGACCTTAATCCTTATTAAGAGATTGTATTATCACTTAAGCATCGGCTTTGGGATTCAAATTAGTAGATTATCATCATCATAGATCAAGGCCCTCGCATTAAGATCATCAAACTTAATTGACTTCCAAACCACAATAATTTAGAAATTACATTTTTACCCTTTCATATAAAATAACATGAATTGGTCTCTACCCTTTGACCCTTTATATTTCAATCTTTTTAGAGAGTTAATTATGATCAAGATCACTCATTTACCCTCTATTTTGACCTAAATTTTAATTAAAGTTCAAATTTTCAAAATTACAATTTTGCCTCTAAGATTTTCTACCTCATAATTTTTTAAATTTATCTGAAATGACTTTGAAACTTTGTTGTTACCCTACTCATGGGTTAATTAAAATATCAATAGAGAATTTTTATTTTTTTATTTTTATTTAATTATTAATAATCATTTTAGTTCAAAAATATAAATTTTTAATAATAATTAATTTAACTAACTAAGATATACCTTAAGTCCTTATGGAAATTATTAGAGGTTTATCTAGGTTATAAGACCACTTCGAATGATTTTTGTGAATTTTTTAATTATATAATAATTTTAACAATTTTTAATCGATTTTAATGGGTAGGTAAATATAATTTTTTTTTTATTTCAAAATTTTATCTTTATATTTTTCATATGTCTCTCTGATAAAAACCTACCAACCTTGATTTTATATTTTTCTGACATTTATTTAATTTTTTTAATTTCTTTAATTAAAATAATGACAAATATCTTAGAAATTAAGGCTTTTGGCCATAAAGGTGTTCTTTGTCATTAGAAAAATCAGAGCACACTCCTAAGATAATCAGGAATAAGTGCTCAAAATTTTATTTAATTTTGATTATTATTTAATTATTTATGATTTAATTACTCTTTAGAGTACTTACTTAATTCAGAAATAAATATAAGAAAAATATTTTTGATTTTTTGTTCATATTTTTCTCCTATGTTCACTGAGCAAATATATATTTTCATTTTATTTTCAGGATTTCTCTATAACAAGATATAAAATTTTAAAGTTTATGAATTTAATTTAAAAGAAATACCATGTTTTCCAACTTATCCACGTCAGCAAAGCGTCATCCTCGGCGTCTCCAAACTCACATGCATCACCATTTGATTCATAGTGCTTTACACCTCAGTTGTCACGCAGCCCGCAGTTCCCGTTCCATCTTCTTGTCCGACGCGATATCATCCATCCGTCTGATACACGCGAGAATGGATGACATCTGTCGTAGTCCCTGATTGCCCTAAACCAAAAACCGTCCATGTTCTAACCCTAATGTCTCGCTCGATTCCCAACCAAATTGCGTGTGGATTGTTTCTACACCTTCATATAAACGAACAAGCTTATATATACAGTTAAATATGTATAAAGTACAAATTATCTTCACAAAGGTCCAAACCGAAGCAAAATTTAGGGATTTGAAGTTGTACCTTAAACAAAGAGGTGACACCTCAATTGAGTTTGTTCCTGAGCTTCGCCTTGAGTCCACGAACATCATCCAAGTGCTGGTTCGAGCTGAGGTAAGTTCTATGTATGATTTTGATAGGAGGTGACTCGGGCTTGGTCTAGAACTATGTTAGAGTGCTCGAGAGAGGGGAATTTTGATTGGGAAAGTGGTTTTGAGGTCTGGGGAAGCTTATGGAATGATTTATTTGGTGTTTTGAAGAACTTAATTCTAAGGTTATGAAATGCCCTGATTTCAATGGCTAAATTGGGCTTAGGTGGAGGGAATGAGTGGCTGAAGATGGTTGGATTGCACTTAGGAACATTATGAGGGGCTCTGGAAACAATTTGACAGAGTTTCCTCTTAGTTCCTGCACTTCTTCTATTTTGGTCATGGAGGGGGGGCCAAGGGGGAGGCCCTGGGCTGTCATTAGTTGGTACCAACTAGATTAGGTGGGGAGGGATTCGGTGCAAGTAACCAATTGGGATTTGCCACTTGAGATTGGTGAGAATTTGGGTTTGAGCCATGGTCACCCTTCTTGGTTTTGGGTTTTTTACCAAAGAAAATATGTTGAGATTTTCATACCTATTTTACACTGATTTTGATGATATTTCACTTTAAAGAAATGTATTTTTTATGTTTTGTTGTAGGTATGTTGAATTATGGTCATTGGAGAAAAAGATGCAAAAAGAGCGAATTTGGAGTAAAAAGAACCAAAATATAAAGATTTGATCTTGGGCGCCGACAACGAGCTCGATGGCGCCGATGACGAGTTTTTCCCGAGAGTCCAGAATTAAATATTCTAGAAGGCCGCCGACGGCGTCATCGAGGCCACCGATGGCGTCATCGAGGCCACCGACAGTAAGCACGTTGGTTCTCTCAACAAATGCATTGAATGTGGACGATTTTTTAAGGGACGCTTGGGCAACTCTTGAAAAATCTTCTATAACTTTAAAAGAAACAATTTGGAGGCAGAGAGAGGGGGTGTCCACGTGTGTCCATTAAAGTGTAGAGAGTGTAACTTAGGGTTAGTATTGGGAGGAATTCTTCGAGAGATTGTAAGAGTGGAAGAAAAGTGAGAGATTTCTTCCTCCTTGCCGCTTCGAAGGAGAATTCTGTGTGCTGTAAAGAAAGGAAGAGATTCAGAGGAACTTTGAGGAGTTTGTTTGGGAAGGAATTAGAGATAAGTGGTATTTACTTATTGAAGTTTGTATGTCTTTGCTTTTATATATAAATTCCAAGTTTTGTCATATCATCTCAATGAGTTCTGAGTAGTTTTCTCTGTCTTTCTCCTTGTCTTAAGATTTTGTGAAATAGTGATTTGAATTGGTTGTGCCATGAGAATGTTAAAGAAGTTGTGATGATCTTTTCACTTCAATCTTAATTTACTTTCAATCTGGTTAATTGATTTGTTAAAATATGTTGAGTTTTACAACTAAAGTGAAGATTACATCCAAGATTTAGGGAGGCCAAAGTCCTTGAAAGTTGGGTGCAAATAAATAAGGAAATAAAAATTATCGGGCGTAGAAATGGAGATTTTAGAGTGACAGACTAAAATC
>NEWO01001212.1:23722-93919 GCA_003013225.1 Phalaenopsis aphrodite
TACAATTTGAACTGATTCAATTTATCCATTCACTTAAATTTCTTGACAAGGAGAAGGATGTTTTCTTATATATTGAACTTCACATTAGAAACTTTATCAGTAAAATTAGTTAATTAAGAGTTTATTAAAATTACATTTTTATTTCAATTGTCTATTAGTGACTAATATGCAATTTGAACTATATGGTTGTGATTAAGTATTGATTTTTTAAATCTTAGTTTGTAGCATCTAATATTACTCCCTCTGGGATCGATATCCAGGACTCCATTAGAGCCCTATATTACTTGAGCGGTACGTATACTTGCGTTGATAAGTGTGACTTTACAATTATTGAATATTTTATACACATCTTTATCAATTCTATAACCGTTATCAAGTTTTTTAGCGCAGTTGCCGGGGATTTAAATCATCTAGGAGCAGTATCGAATTCTTGTATTTTTAAACATATATAAAGTCGCTGTCAGTTTTCTGACCACTAAGGCGGCCAGCTAGGCTAGAGGTGTTGGCTAACTGACTCAGAGAGGTCATCGGAAGGTTTAATGGTGATTAGCTTTAAAGTTAAGCCAACTCATTGCATGGAAAAGGGAGTTAGCCAAATTAGGGAGAGGTTTGCACATTTTGAGGGACCATTGGTCCATGGAACCAAGTAGAGTTGGCTAGGTGATGCAATTAGCATCTTAGGGCTTAAGAAATGGTTGTGGCAATTGGGCTTTTAATTAATCTAAAGATTTGGATCAAAATTTAAAAGTTGTGGTTAAGCTTGTATTTGGACTTGGGCTTGGACCTAAATTAATTGAAGGCTAAAATAGGTCTTGAAAAATGTCATGATGAATTTGAAAAACAAATTTTGTGGAACTGAATTGGTTATGTGACTCAATTTGATGAAATTTGGCTTTAGGGTCAATTTGGGATAGTTGACTTGAGCTTGGGATTTGGGTTTGAAATTTGGTGTAAGTGAGTTTTAATTTGGTTTAAATAGGACTTGAACATGATGAAATTTAGTTTGAATTTGAAATTAGGTGAGTATGAAATGAATTTGGTGGAAATAGGGGGTGATTTGAGAACTTTAGGAATTTAGGGGTATTTTGGGAATTTTGGACAATTTGGGTAGATTTGGGGAATTTTGTGTGACTGAAGAAATTGGATGGTTAGAATAGGTTTCGGTGAAGTTTTGAGTGAAATTGAGGATTTTTGGCAATTTTGGGGCATTGGGGCATTTTGGTAGTTTTTTGTGTAATAGGAGGTATTTTGATAATTTTGGGGACTTTAGGGTGAATTTGGGCAATTTGGATGATTTAGAGTGGTTCAACATGATTTTTTCGGTAGAAATTTGGAAATGTTGGTAATTTTGAGGATTTTAGGGTTTCAAAAGTATTTTGCTAATTTTGAGAAAATTTGGGGTAGAACGCCAAGGTCGGATATTTTGGGGGAATTAGAATTGGTTGGATAAGATGATCATGCCAGTCATGAAGCCACCCCCCTCTGAAGCCATGGGACTCACAAGAGAACTCATTTTGGATCCTTCATATGTTGATTCTAGCCATCTTAGCCAAAGGCTAAGGGTTTGGGACCACCCACATGAGTTTTCAAAAGGGAGTTAGAAGGTAGGTGAAGTGTGAGTGTAATGGGTTTGAGTGTGTGTATGACCAAGACCAAGCCACCCAGGGCTTCCCTAAGGTCTCACTGATCCTATTAGAACTCGTCCTTGAATCTTCACATGTTGGCCTTAACCATCTCAAGTGAGAAATGAGGGCTTAGGACCACCCATGTGAGACTTCACAAGAAGAGTTAAGAAGTGCTTAGAATTTCTATGTGAGAGTGTTCCATTACCAGTCCTCTAAAATAGTCAACAGGAAAGTCCTATAGCTAGATGCTAGGTTTCTAAAGTGGAGAAACTAGACATCATAAAAAATGAGGCCAACAAATGGACTCCCAATAGGTTCGGTGTGCTGGACAAGCACACCACACATATTTGTGTTGACCAAAGTGATAAAAAAAACTAACACAACCGTCTAAGCCTTTACACTCAGAACGGTGCAGAGAAATGAATGAAACTTTGAATTTGAGCAAACTTGGATCAAATTGAAGACACTAGAAAGTTTCCCTAAGGAATTAGCATGACATATTTTTAAATCGTAATTGTGAATTTGTGTCGCGATCTTTGTTCTTTTGCCTTTATGAAGGGGTGTTTTGTGAATTTAGACAGGCAACCATCAGGATTCCTTGTCAGGAATCTGATAGTTGTAATGAATTTGATTTATCTTTTGTCGATTTTGATTTCGGTTTTGATTTTGTGAGGTGATTGAGTTGAGATAGAAAGCACATGGACTCACATCCAACTCAAAGACCGATAAAAGAAAAGTTGCAAAAATGGAGATAACATTATGTTGGGAAGGAAAGTCTGGAGACTTGGTATCCCAACCTAAGATAATGGAGGAGTGTCATATTAAAAAAAGAGATTCCTAAGGATTTGGTATCCCGACCCAAGAGGTGAATAATTGCACATTAGGAAAAGAGATCTCAAATGATTTGGTATCCTGACCTAAAAGATGAAGAATTGCAAATTAGGAAGGGAGATTCTGAAGGATTTGGTATCCTAGAGGATTTGGTATCCCGACCTAAGAGGTGGAGAATTGCACATTAGGAAGGGAGATCCTGGGGGATTTGGTATCCCAACCTAAGATGAATTACAATATCACTAGCTAACATTCTAAAGAATGTAAAGTGTTTATGATCTTCATGAATCTATTTATAAACAATTAATATTCATGCACAAGTCTATTTATATGAGCATATTTTACTTCATTTGTGCCTTCATAAGTGATAATTAATTTGTCCCAAGTTTTTTTATCTGTAGTAAGCATGGATATTTTCATGTAATCATCGGGTAATAGAGGTCAATGCAAAATATTACAAGCTCTAGCACTCAGCTTATCCAATTCTCTTTCATAAATAGACTATTCATAAGAAGATTTTTCAATTTTCAAATCATTCAATTCAACATTAGGTGTGTGATATTGGTGTGTTAACATGTGTCGCTTGTGTAAGTCTTGACCACAAATGAAAGTACTAAGACGATTTTTCTGGTTGTCAAATGATATGTTGTTTAACAATGGTGATCTATGTGTGGATTTTCCTTCAAGTAGTGCACCTATAGGAAATGGGTGTGCAATAGTGATCTACTGACCAACAGTGAAATATAGTTGTGTAAAATTTATAAAGTTGACCCCGCTTTACAACGGTGCCAAAAACTTGATGTGGTATTTTAATAATAATTACGTTAAACACTTAAGATTGAGATTCTACGTAAGTATACATATCGTTATCAAGTAATATAAGACTTTCAGTTTAAGTCCCAAATATTGATCCCACAAGGAATGTTTAAATTTGAATTAATAAATTAACTAAGAAATTCACATAAATAAATAAAAAATTACTTTCACTAATTTCGAATGTGTAAGATACTAAAAAAACTAAATTATTAACTATTAACAAAACTTAAATGCAGAGTTTAAAAACAGTAACTACTAAATTATGTTTATGTGATGAAGTTTTTTTATATGAAAAAAACATATTTCCCACTACAATGAGCTTTTTGGTGAAATGAGATGAGCTAAATGGTTTAAATTTGTATTAGGCCAAATAGGAGCAATTTTAATTCTCTACCCTGATTTAGTGTTATAGAAAATCATTGGCTAATCTTAAGTTTAGTCTATAAATTCGTGACTAGGCTAGGAGGATACTTGCTCCCACTTCCCTTCCCCTGAAGGCTAACTCTCGCTTTAGTTTTTAAACACTAAAATCAAATTGAGGGTTTTTAGTCTGTCACCCTAAAAAAATCTCCAATTCTACACCAAACAAATTATATTTCCCTATTTATTTGCACTTAATTCCATGAACGAAATACTCCTTCATGGACTTAAATGTGATTCTCACTCTGTTGTAGAACCCATACTACATTTCTCGGATCATATGTTTCACAATATATTTTAACAATTCAATTGGTCAGATCGAAAGTAAATTAAGAACGGAGCTGAAAAACTATCACAATTTATTTTAAATTTTAACATTGACACATTCAAATTATCTCTTCATTTCACCATATCTCAGAGTATGGAGAAATATAAAGGAAACTACTTAGACTTCATGAGAAAACACAAATTTCATATATAAAAGAAAATTCATACAACAATAATAAATAAACAACACTTATCTGAAACTCTTTCTCAAAGAAAATCCCTTGTAGTCTCTCTTAAGAAATGTCGAAAGAAGAAATCTCTCACTTATCTTCCTCTCCAACACTTCTTAGAGAAGAATTCACACTTAAACTCACCACAAAAACTCAAAACTATAAAGACAATAACTAACTAATGACGTGAATCGTAGGCGTGCGAAGAGGAAAATTGAGTGAGTGGAAGAACGTGAAATGGTGCGACAGGGGAGGGGGCGGTTTCTGATCAAATTTTGGCCCTAAATAGAGCCTAGGGTAGGTTCTCTAATAGGTGCATCCAAAAACTTTTCAAAAAGCGTCCAAATTCGTCGAATCTTCTAGAAATAGGGTATGCACCGACACTAGCGTTGTTGGTGCTAGAGGCCATTTAATTAATCCGTTTTTTCAGTCAAACAGTGTCGTCGGAGCCCAGTTTGGCGTCGTCAGCGCTGAACAATTTCTTAAATTCTACATTTTGACTCAAAATTTCATTCTGTTTGCTTTCTTTGTACTCCAAGTCCAAAAAATCAATAACTTGTAATAAAACATAAAAAATACATTTAATTAAAGTGTAATATCACCAAAAATAAGTATAAAATATGAGTCTAAAAATGCAGATATTTTTGTTGTATCATCTACTCTAGAATATTAAGCCAAATGAATGAGTCGAGGCTCTGATACTTATTAATATATGATATGCCACCCAAGAGGAGAAGGGTGAATTGGGTAAAAATAAATTTCTTTTTTTATTTTTAATTAAAAAATTCATGATTTTTAATTTTGTAGAAAACTTGAATTATAAATTCTTCAATGCTATTAGTTAAGGTAAAAAATAACCAAGTAGATAAAACAATGCAAAAAGAAAAAAATAAGAGATAAATCATTTTTACTTGATTCGACTATATTCAAAACCGGCCTACGTCGACACCTATGACTAGGAATTTCACTAATCAGATGGAAATTACAACCAATCTTTTGCACTCTCCTACACCGGGAAAGTACAACTCAAACATTGTGTTATCCTATATCGAATAAGCACAATTCCAAACACCAAACTTTCATACACCAGGCAAGCTCTTCGCTCAAATACAATCAACTAATTTCACTCATTCAAAATTTTAAAAAGATTTTCACTCAACCCAAGCTAAAAATAATTAACAAGGAAAATTCAATAAAAGTTTAAGTTGGTATGTGAAGTTTATGTGAATGCTTATATGAAATACACTATGAAACAAACACACAACATCCTAAAAATGAATGTAATCTTTTTAACATAATATATTTCAACAACTTGCATTTTTAATGTTGATTAAACCATCATGCAATATTCTTAATTAGGATTTGAAACTCACTTGGCAAGCTAACAAGACACAATTATAAGTAACAAAGAAACTTTTAAATCACTTAATATATTATGTTAGAAACTCGCCAACCGCCAAGGTAAGAATGAAAAAATAATTGAAAACTTAATTTTTCAAAACATATCAATTTATTTCACCCAAGTAATATCATGTAATTAAGAAAGGTAAATATAATAATATAAATCTAACATAAATCTTTGATGTGAGATTGAGGAACCAATGATTTGAAGAAATTTCTCCAAGAGATCTTTCTCGAACTAAAGATGTTTTACTTGAGGAATACTTAGGGTTTCTTGCCAAAACTAGAGGACAAGAGAGCTGCACAAAAAAGAAATCGAAGCACTCCACTTAAAAAAAGGAAAAAAAAAGAAAAATCGGCCAAGACTTTGGAGGGAGATTAAGGAAAGAAATTGAATTGATTTAAGATGAGGTAAATTTTGGTCAAGCTTATTTGGTAGAAGATTTGAAATTATTTTAGATCATTAATGAGGCCTGAAATTTGTCCCAAGGCTCAAATGTACTTGATTTCATGGGATTTATCCAAGGGAATAATGGGGATTAAAATTATAGAATTTTCTAATCAATAAATAAGAGAATTTGTGCACTTAAGGCATGATTTGGTCAGCCCAAACATGGTGAAATTCGATGTCTGCAAAGATGTCAAATTTAGGTAGATTTTACAAGTTTTGGTTCAAGAAATGAGTAAAACTAAAAAAATTGAAAAAATCTAAATAAATTCCCAAAGATTTAATACACTTAGAAAAGTATTTAGACCAACATATTATGCAAAGAAGTATTTAGACCAACATATTATGCAAAAAAAATCAACCAAAACAAAGGAAGAAAATTTTGCTATAGGAACTTATATGAAACTATGTAATTATCTCACAATTTATCAAATTAGTTCAACTATAATACAAGTGTGGCTTGTAAGCACATGTTTGAGTGAAAGCTAATCAAATATATGTAGGAGTTCATTTTATAATTATTCTTAATTATTAATAAAGTATTTCACATAATTTATTTAGTGAAAAAACATTCATTGTCTTAAAATATGCAAAATAATTATTTTCAGATTATAAATGAGAAAGAAAAATATAACGCTATATTAATTTTTAATTTAAGCATAACATTGAAAGATTATACAAGTCATCATTTTATAAATAATGTTAATGTCTTACACCCCAAAAATGAAATAAAAATATGATCGTGGCGTGGAGATATAGACAATTTATCATTGTAAATAAATATTTTTGGATTATTCAAGAGATTGAAAATATTCTCCTTTATTATTTTCCAAATTAAGCATAACATTGATAGATAATTCAAGCCACAATTTCATAATGTCTTACATCTCAAAAATGAGATAAAAATATGATCATGGTGCGGTGATATAAAGTTTTTATCATTTTAATTTATTTGTAAAGAAAATACATATTTAAGAGTAATTTCAAAGATTAGGTTATCAAGATATGCAATAAATGAGTGATTCAAGTTAAATGAGTAATTCAATGCCAGTGATATGAGTGTGTTAAAGAAATTGAGCTCTTATTTGTATTGTTATTTGCATATCCTACTCATAACCTAAGCACTTCTTCAACTACCAGTTTAAATGATCTTAACTCCACAAATTTGAGATAACTTAGGATAAACATATTAATATCACCCATCATTTATTTGTTATCATCAAAAGACATGCGAAGTGTGATTGAGTTTATATAATCAACAACTAAGAATTTTGAATGTGCTTATGAATAAGAATAATGCTTGAAGCAAATAAAAAAAAAATTATTGTTGAGAAATTTATGTATCGTTTCTATTTAGGATAACCAAGTCAAAATGAAATCATCAATTTTTACAATTTTCTAGTGTTGTTCAAAGGACATCAGTTATGCTAGCCTCCATTATGCTTTTATCACCAACAACTTTCTCTTTTTTATCATCCCTTGCCTCTTTAATTGGTATAATATTGTCTCTCTTTTATAAATGCAAATTGGAAGAAGATTCACATAACATCAAAGCTGACCCCGTTAGAGGGAAAACTGAGTCAAAGTGGAGAACAAGTAAAGCTAATCAACATCCCTTAATCTATCCCGAAAAGTGATATGGATTTGGGCATGTTGAATTAGAATGCACAATCAGAGGAGTGATCTCTTTCGCTGAGCAGGGTGTTCTTGAAATGGTGGGTAATGATATTGTAGACATTAAGATGGTGAGGACACAAAGGAATAGAACTAGCTTCCACTTGAAGAGGAAAGGTTGCACACAGTTCCAGCTGAGCCCGTGTGGAGACTTGAACCAACTTCACGTTGAGTGTCCAAGACAATCTTGAGTTCGAGGAAAACTAACGCCAGAGGCACAACAACCAAATATAAGAGAAATTTTGACCATTGAGATCTATAGAGGGTCTATTTGGAGCTGCTGCAACTTATTAATAAGCTGCTGAAAAATAATCTGTTGTTCAAAAAGCTGCGGTGACTGTTATATTTTTTTTTATTGAAAAAGCCAGACCGCAACTAGAAAGCTGCTGCCGCACTTAGCTAGAAACAGTGTGAAAATGTTGATTTCAGCTGTTTGAAAACACAACTTTTTAAATAATCTGTTAAAACACAGTTTACCCAAACGACCTTGAGCGCGCTTTCAAAACGCCTCGCACCAAATAAGCAACCACAAACAGGGCCTTATTCTTGAATTGCTCTTGTTGAGAGAGGTCCATCACATTAGAAATGGTACTTTTTATGCCACATTGGGAAGACTACATGTAGTTATTCAGATGTTGGATTCAGTTTAGCATAGTACCCATCATCAGATGTCCGAACATGAGGGATAAACCCCACCATTGAAATTTTGTCTTCGGAGCTTGATGGGGAAGGAAATCTTTAAATGGGATTCAGGTCCTATAAGTGAAAAGAAGAGATTTCTCTTGTGTGGTTGCTAGTGAGAGTAGTGCAACCTGTTTTAGATTTCATCCAAAAGTTTATTTCTCCTCACATGCGTGTTTATCAGCTACATTCCACTGAGTACGAGAAGTGGAAGAAGCATGTTTTAGACTCAGGAGCTTGAGAGTTATATTGTGCCAAAAAAGAAAGCATAATTATTCTATCAAGACATGTTGTGGAATGACAACGATAAGAAAACTAACCTGCTAGGATGCTACAGTGTTTTCACTACGTTCAATATTGCAGATTTGACTTCACACTACAAGGACCCTTCGATAAATGAAGTCAAAGCTCCCCCAACCCCGAGAGATTGCTTCAGAAGCTTACCAGGAGAGTACTGCAGCTGCTACAATACCGTGGTCTCTTAGCCCAAGGGACTTGTCTCTAGAGGGAGAGGATCTTCCCTTTTCAAATTTGTTTTCTCCCTTTCTTTTCTATTTCCCTTCCTTTCCTATTTCTCTTCCTTTCATATTACTATTCATTACATACTTCTCTTCATTTCCTATTTCTATTCCTTCCTCTTCTATTCCTTGCATTTTTATGTTCCCTTTTTAATTCTATTTCATTCACATTTTAATCCCTTCTTATTCCAACCGCTAGTATCTATTATAAATATATTGTTTGCTATCTTAGAGTTCAATTTTTAGTCTTCCTCTTTTCAAATTTTTAGTCTTCCTCTTTTCAAATTTTTGTCCAACATGCCTTCAGTGGTTGTTTTCCCTTCTAGGATTGTATCCGAAGGCGAGGAGGTGCTCCAACTGTAACTCGCCTGAGACGGTAATCTTGTCCAACGGTTTGAGGGGTGCACTGGCTATAACATGATCCTATGGGAATAGTTATCCTTCCATACTTCCGTCCACTTGCTTGTTTCCATCTCCCCTACGCCCTAGCCTTCCTGTAACTCGTTATCTTCTAGCCCTAAATGCTCCTTCCAGCCACTGCACAGGCCTTCTGATCCCTCTACTTGTTGTTTTTCGTGCTTCCAGCAACCGCACATGCCTTCCGATCGTGTTCCTGCTGCCGCCACCCCCCTCACCCTCACCTCACCCCCAAGTGCCCATCCTGCTCTTCTGGGCCAGTTCTTGCTACCGTCAGCTCCTCTTGCAGCTGTCCAGTTCCCGACCACCTCTCCTGCTTCCTTTTAAATCACAACCACTTGCTATCAGCCTCCTCTCAGCTAGCTGGCAGCCCTTTTGCGCCATTTAATGTTGTTACCACCTGTTATCATCCACCCTCTAGCCCTCTAGCAACGCTAACGCTTCCTTCCTTCTCTTTCACATTTGCCACTCTCCTCTAGAGTCATTTATATGTTTTGTGTTGGTTTCTCTCTTATTTTGCAACATCTGTAGTTGTTACTTTTTTTTTTTAATGTGTTGTTGTTACTCGTTTAAATGTTTTGGTTGTTTTATATTAGATAATTCATCCTACTCACTTATGAATTTAATAATAAAATTTATCATTTGATTGTTATTTGGGTTAACTCCGATAACATGTTCTACAAAACTCATTTCTTAGCCTATCAAAACCTTGTCAAGAATTACATTAAGAATTCAATAGTAGGCTATGTGATATGGTATGGCACTTATAGAATGCATAACACTTTGTGGTCTTGCAATGGTTTCCATAAATATATGGCTATTTTTGGCACCGGCTAGAAATCAAGAACAAGGAAAAACTACGGCTCACCTTTCTTTGTAAAAGAAGAAATTGACGCGGGCGCCAAAAGGGATGTGGGGCAGCTTCTCCGCATTTCGACACGAGAGTCTTCCACGTTCCAGACAACTAGACCGAACATGTCGAGATGGAGGGTCGACCCTCTCTTCCATGATGGTTTGGTGCCTCTTTTTCACAGCAAGATATACATTTTAAACACTTTTAAATTCTCCAACATCATCACGAAGATTTATTTATTAGTGAGAAAAATCAAAGAAAAACAAAACAAAGCCTCTCAATAGAGTTCAAAGATTCTTAAAGCCATTGTACAATCAACATGTGTGCCATGTACATCAAGCTAAAGGATGCATTAAAGCTCTAAAAACCCAAATCACCGAAGCCGATTTAATCTTAAAGAATTCATTCTCCGGATCTTCCCTAGTTCTCATAAGAGGTGAGAAAATCAAGAAACTAATTGAATCAACTGACAAAATCATCTTACTTGCATGAACCAAAATCAATAAAGCAATAACATTTGAATCAATTGACCAAAAACTTCAAATGATCCAAATATCTATTACTATCCTGAAACTCATCAAGAGTTTAACCTAAATACTTGAACAACAGTCAGCTAAAAGGCTAAATATTGCCATATAAATTTGTTGGTACTTGAAAAAGATCAAGTTTTGCCATAGACTAGTAGTATTTCTCACATTAAACAACTCATATAATGACTAATCTCAGCCTAAATCTACAAATAGAATGAAAAAGAAAAAGCATTGACAACTAGTATCTTTAAAGCTTCACACTAATCTTCTCTTTCCCTAGATTTTTATTTCTCTAGAGCTCAATCTTTTGATTGTTAATAAATTGTGATGAAACCAACAGCAAAATTTAAATATAATGATACAACAAACTACATGGAGAATATATCACTTGGCCTCAAGGAGAAGATGGTCGAGTTATAGACAGCTGCTGCTTTAGTGCCACCGAGTTTTCTAAATTGAGAATTGCAATGAGATGCGTTTTTAGTTGACAACAACACAGATTCCTAATGTAAAAATTCATATAAAAAAGGCAACTCTAGTGAATGATCTTCCCTCGTAGTATAAGAAAAATAAAAAATAAAAATCTACAAAAAGGGTAGGGGTAGGACTCATCATAAAGCAGGGAAGAAAAGGAGTTGTGGGGGGGTATCTATTTTTCGATGCCTTGCTGCAAGTACTGTATGAGATCATACCCAGCAGTGGTCCACTTGTTATAGGCATCCATGCAGGTACGGATCATGAAATTAGCAGCCTCGCGTTCGTTCATCTCTGGATGGAATCGCTTTCGTAAATTTCCGATTGGGTCGCCTCGGCTAAAGCATGGAAGACCGCTGTCCACCATCAGAAGCACCGTCGTCAAAATACCATGCATATGCCGCCGGCCAGCAAGATAGCCTTTCACGCACAAGCTGCATTGCCAAAGACAACCACCAATGTGGCAGCAGTAAGCAGAGTTGCACAAAGATAATACAGAGTTCGGTTAGCTGTTCTGTTTTGAAAAACATGAAGATGATATCTTTATAACAATACTAAATGATGTGCTTTGAAAATGACACCAAACTATAACGTCCTACGTGAAAAGTTTAGATCTAACTTTAGTTGAAATAGTTTTTAACATCGAAACGTAGAATTGAGCAAATAATGAATTGTGCAAACTTTTAGGCCTCTAATTTATACAATACGCAATATGAGTGATATAGCAAACAACATTATTTTTAATGATGGCAGACTGGTTCTATGGTGACAGCATAATGATTAGAAAAATGACTTACACAACCAAACTTACGAAAATCGTCGACAACACATTGTAGGAAAAAAATCTCCATTGTGATAATTTCTATGAAGACTAAGCTTACCGAAGCAAAAAATTAACATATTAATGTTTACTCGTTGGCACATGGTATTTCTTGACAAACAAATCTATGCTAACAAGCATTTGTTCTAAAAAATAAAGATTATTTAAGGTAAGTTACACCTTACATATATTCAAAGGGGATCTCTATAAATTTCAAATAGAGAAGTAATCACCTGACAAATTGATTCCAAGTGTCGCTTTTCATCGTTCCTGATGGATCAAGCAATTGGGTCATCTCATGACTGAGCTTGAAGTCAGCATTTTCAAACCGCATGTTTCCTCCGGGAGATGTTTCAAGTATAAACCCAAAATCTATATGCACAAGCCTTCCCTTGCTGCAACATGAACACATCTTCAGCATCTGAATAAGCATCCTATTCAAACCACAAATACGTAAAAATATTGCATACTTGTCAAAAAGAAGATTGCCATTATGACGATCCTTTGGCTGAAGAAGAAGGCTGGCAACAGCATAACCAGCACTGCTGATCATAAACATTTCACGAGCAGTTTCGAATGCAGGGGATCCTACAGGCCCATAGTCTTGTTGAAATATCTCAAACAACCCACCATCAGTCAGTTCTCCCATTTGGTTTCTGCTTCTTGTATTTGGAACAACCTATGTAGAACGCAAAATTCAGTAGAGGGCTGTAAAAGACAATTATGTGAGTGTTTCCTTCTAATTGATCAAGAATTAAATATTCTAGCATATTTTCAGTTTGATAGATCAAAACTTGATTTCTAATTCAGCCGCTCAAGTTTAATAGAAGAGTAATTTATTGCATGCATGCAACTAAAATCAGATGGTTCACAACATATAGCAAGAAGAGTAAATTGCCAAAATACTCCCGTGATTATTTTACTATGGGTCATTTTAGTCCCAAAGTTTATAAAAGTGTTAAATTAATCCTCAGATTGTTTTAATGGGGGCCAATATAGTCCTCATTGAGATTAAAAAATTATGGGGACTAAGTTGACACTTAAACTCGGGGACTAAAATAACCGCTTATAAAAATTCGATGGACTGTTTTAAGATTTTTCTCATATCAGTAAACATGAGATTAGATTGCAGTCAATTTGATTACTTCAGGCTTTTAACAGATAGGAAAGGCTTGGTTCAGATTGACCAAATACCGATACAAAACATTGCCAATTCTTTGGGCTCCATTTCAACTACAGGAAAAAAAAAATGAAAATCAAATCCACTATGATGCAGCAGGAGTTAATTGAAGAAGAATTGAACCAAACACAAGACCAGAGCAACAAGGAAACTACTACCGAGCAAGGACTTAAGTCTAATAACCAATTAAGGACTTCAAATTTAAATTAGTAGCTTTATACAAGTATTGATAATTGTAAAAAAATGTTAATATTTCAAATTTGGTATCAAATTGTGATTTTGAAGCGCAATTTTTTTAATATTTGAATTTCAATTTTTTAAATTTTTTTTTTAGTTAAATTTTGAATTGTGGAGAGATTATATGGAGGGAATGTATTGGTATCAAATTGTGATTTTGAAGCGCAATTTTTTTAATATTTGAATTTCAATTTTTTAAATTTTTTTTTTAGTTAAATTTTGAATTGTGGAGAGATTATATGGAGGGAATGTATCTGATTAAAATGGAGGAACCAATTTACATTATATGGATGGCCTCCTCTTTGAAAGAGGTAGTTACATTTTTCCAAGAGAATAACTACCTGTGGCAACTCTTCATATGGCCGTCCGCCTAAATCCTCCCTCTTATTTTTTTATTTTTTCCACTTAAACCCTCTAAACATTCTATGCTGATAAATAAAATGGATTGATGATATTTTAAACAAAATTTGGAGTGTTAAAGCTCTTGAAGCTTGGTTGCTGATTCCCAATCATAAAACTACTTGGTAGCATCAACTTTATTTAAGTCTTTAATGAGTTGGAAAAACTATTTCTATTACTCTACCTTTGCTTATTGTAGAAACCACTTAGTGCGATAAAGGTTTGTTGTTGTTGTACTCTTTGCTAATCGTAAAATCCTTCTACTATATGGCCTCAACACATTTACATCATTTAAAAGGCTTAATAAATAAAATAGAAAGCCAACCAAAAGCCCTTGGACTTGAGTACTGTTGAGGAAAGTGGAGCCCGGTCCACTATTTCGATATGACAAGAATCTGTTATGATAAAATATTTAATTGTTAATTAAATATTTACTTCCTTAAACATTTCCCTCCAAGCCAATTGCCTTAAAAGCTTCATGCAGAATCTCGTGAGATCTTGAAAATCTTCGTCTTATTTACTTAATTAGCTTCATCTGCTTCTTATAAAAGACTAAACCCATCTGCTCTTCAACACAACCCACAAACTCCTCTTCAGCTGAAGCTTGAAGGAAAAGGAAAAAGCAAAACTTCTGCTTTCGGTTTCTTTTCTTTGGCTTAAAAGAAAAATTATTTTTTGTGTTCCTTTCTCGTGGCTTTGAGAGAGAGGAGGAAGAGGTGAGGAAGAGGAGCGAAAGGAAGAGAGAGATTGTTCTTTCTTATAAACGTCGAGACGCCGACGGTGTAATTTCTCAACAACAACAACAACAAAGCCTTAATCCCACTACGTGGGGTCAGCTACATGAATCTTTTTTCTCCATTGCGTCCTATTTAGTGTCGCCGACGGTATAATTTCTCGAAGTAATAAAATCATCTGCAGCTTCGTGGACATAAGCAATTTGCCAAACCACGTAAATCTTGTGTCCCCTTTTTCTAGTGTAATTTTTTTATTTGTTTTTCTCTTTATTGTCGTCATTTTTCCACAACAACTGGCATCAGAGCTTTGGTTCAGATCTAAGGAAGAAAGATGAACGGAGACAACGTGATGACATCGGGGATCGAGAAATTCAATGCCACAGATTTTAGTTACTGGAGGATGCAGATAGAGGACTACCTCTATGGGAAGAAACTTCACCTGTCGTTGCTGGAAAAAAAAGCTGGAAAAGATGGATGAGGCGGAATGAAATCTGTTGGATCGACATATTTTAGTTGTTGTTCGATTAACTCTGTCAAGATCTGTTGCCCATAACGTCATCAAGGAAAGAACTACTGCAGATTTCATGGCGGCTTTATCAGACATGTATGAAAATCCATCAGTGAATAACAGGGTGCACCTGATGAAAAAGTAATTCAACCTGAAGATGGCAGAATGTGTGTCTGCTGCTCAACACCTGAATGAGTTTAAAAATATCACAAATCAGTTGTCGTCTGTTGAAATTGATTTTGATGATGAGATATGTGCGATGGTATTGTTGGCTTCATTGCTAAATAGTTGGGAAGTCATGAGAATGTCAGTTAGCAGTTCTGCAGGTAAATCTAAACTAAAATATGATGATATTCATAATTTAATTTTGGTTGAAGAGATACGCAGGAAAGATTCTGGCGAGATCTCGGGTTCGAGTTCGACATTGATTGTTGATTTCAGAGGGAGATCACGGAACAACAACTCAAATAAAGCAAGATCAAAATCAAAGTCTAGTCAGCAAACAACCTGCTGAAATTGTGGCAAGGCTGACGACATAAAAATGAACTGCAAGAATCTCAAGGAGAATGATGACGCTAATATTGTAACTGAAGAGATACATGATGCACTATTGCTGGCAGTTCACAGTTCTCTTGATGACTGAATTCTAGATTCAGGTGCTTCCTTCCATACATCTTCCCACCGCGAGTTAATGTGGAACTATGTTGCACGTAACTTTGGGAAGGTATATCTGACTGATGGAAAAGCTTTAGACATGGTGGGGATGAGAGAAGTTGATATTGCACTCCCTAACAAGAGAAGTGAACTTTGCAAAAAGTCAGGCACATTCCTGAGTTGAAGAAAAATCTCATTTATGTTGGGCAACTCAATGAGGGTGGTCATTCGGTAGTGTTCTCAGATAACACCTGGAAGGTTACCAAAGGAGCATTAGTATTGGCTTGGGGTAAAAAAACTGACACACTATATATGAATACAAGTTTACTCAGGCGTTGACACATGAGTCAGAGGTGCATTATAAGTAAGCAAAAGAAAGTCAGTTTTTAGAAAGGTGGCAGAGTGCCAAAGGCAGGAAAACTAGATCTTATACGGACAGATGGTGGAGAACCACAAAGCTATGAAGAAATCTTGCAAGATGAAAGTTCAAGCAATACCATGGAAGAATGAACTGCATAACAAATGGGTGTACCGGGTAAAAACTGCGTTTGATGGCAGTAAGAGGTACAAGCCTGGACTTGTTGCAAAAGACCTTCAACTAAGACAAGATATTTCCCATGCAATGGGAGTTGTAAGCAGCTTCATGAGTAACCCAAAAAAGAGCTTTGAGGTACAAGGTTGTGTTGATGTTGATATGTCGACTGAGGGTGTTACTTTTGAGAACCTGAAGTTGTGCTTGACTTCAGCTGGTCTTCTGACATGAAGATCGGGGCTTTGAGTTGCAAAGGTGGAGGATCACGTTTGAGGAAAAGGACGGTGCGGCAAGTGGGTGGTGCAGCTATTGTCCCAGTCTCCAAGAGGGAGAATTGTTGAGGAAAGTGGAGCCCGATCCACTATTTTAATTTGGCAAGAATCTGTTATGACAAAATATTTAATTGTTAATTAAATATTTAATTCCTTAAAGATTTCCCTCCAAACTAATTGCCTGAAAAGCTTCATGCAAAATCTTGTGAGATCATGCAAAATCTCTCTCTTATTTACTTAATTAGCTTCGTCTGCTTCTTATAAAAGGCTAAACAAATATGCTCTCGAACACATCCCACAAACTTCTCTTCAGCTGAAGCTTGAAGAAAAAGGAAAAAAAGTAAAGCTTTTGCTTTCGATTTTTTTTCTTTGGCTTAAAAGAAAAATTATTTCTTGTGTTCCTTTCTCGTGGCTTGAGAGAGAGGAAGGAGAGGTGAGGAAAAGGAGAGAAAGAAAGATAGAGATTGTTCTTTCTTGTAAATGTCGAAACGCTCGACGGTGTAATTCCTCAAAGTAATAAAATCCTCTGCAGCTCTGTGGACGAAGTCAATTTGCCGGACCACATAAATCTTGTGTTGCCTTTTTTTCTGATGTAATTTTTTAATCTGTTTTTTGCTTTATTACCGTCGTTTTTTGACAACAGAGATCTAATCTTTTCCAAGTCCAAATAGACTCCCCTTTAGCTCTTGAAAATTTATCAAATGCTCCAAAACTATACTAGACACATGACTATACCAGTTCCTAGAATTTCCAACCCATAAAAGTCATCAACTTGTCCTTACTAAATCTTGAAATGCAAACTAGGCTCTCAACCTAGCCTAGTCTGTGCTTTAATCAAATGTTAGATTTGCTACCATTTCCCCAATCAAAACTCATTAGAAAGTAATCCTAAACTAAATATCACTTCTCAAACAATTTCTTAACATCTCCTAGTGATTCCATAACCCCAAGACCGCTCCATCACAAGCCCTACAATTCCCAAACCTTATTTGCATTATCTCACCCAAAGTGGCTATATCTTGCTTGGACGACCGTACCACCCCTAAAGATAATTCTGAATATCATTCCTTCCCAATGACTCCTAGCACTGGAAAGACAACTCCCACAACAAATTCAAACCTTTGAAAAATTTAATCCAAGGCACGCCAAGTTAATATCAGAGCCCAGGAAGAGCATTAAAGTTCTCATCACCAAAATGATTAGAAAATTTGCTGAAACACTGCAAGTTGTGAAATTGAAATGCGTGAAAAATTATTCTCTAAATTATGTAAGCTTCTTTTGTGTATTTAATTTTCTATTACCAAAACTAACGGTAAATTACGTGTTTTAGGAAATTCTATGGATTGTTGAAAATTGCCAACTTTTTGCCTCCACATACATTGCCTAGCAAATCACTTACAGAACCTATCATTCCCAAATTTTTTTTTGAGTGGTCCTTAATAGCAATGGAGTGTTTCACTTTTAATGAAAAACCTATCCTAGGCTCCAATCCACTGTGAAAATTACATTGCAATTCTGCAAGGGACTTTGGTGTTAATCAATTAACTTTTTGCTTACATAAGAATGAAAATTTTGAGTTGATCATCACTTCATAGAAATATTTTGAAGTTCATTTTAGCAAGCATTCTTAGCATATATTTTTTAACATTAAAAAAAAACAAACTTACATTGCTTCATACATGTCTAGCTAGCATTATTTGCATATATTTTTAAACATAAAAAAAAAAAAAAATTACATATTTACTTCATACATGCCTCCCTCTTCTACTAACATTGATCAAATAGGTAACTTCTCTATAACATTACTTACCTAGAAGAATAGAAAAAATGGCCTTAAACGATGAGACAAATTTTCAGAAGTTGCAAGAAATGATCTTGAATTTGAATAACCAAATGCCAGCCATAAAAATACTAAATGCAAGCAAATCACCAGCACAAATTTCTGCTAAAAATGATCCCACCTAAAAAATTACCTTCATTAAAACCCAAGAAATGACTTCACTAAAAAGACGCCATCATAGAAACCAGGCTAGACAGGAAAATAATAAAAAACATGCAAACTTTAACGCCACGAAAATAAGGTTAAGATAGACGCCTCAATGTATGGAATCCATGATTTTAGCTTATTTCTAGACTGACTCGCGAAAATAGATTATTTCTTTTGATTGGCATCAAACGGTTGACAACCAAGAAATCATCTTTGTAAAAAATAAAGTTTACATGTCATGAAAACTTTCTTAAAACAATACTTCAACAAAAAAAGAGAGGTTGGAAAAAAAATTATGTTCTCATAAATAAAAATAAAAGAGATGCCTATGCCCAAATATTGTCCTAAATATCATGATAAGAAATCAAATGAATAACTAATAACCTTAAGTCAAACAAACATGTAAGTAGTTGAGCATATGAACACCACTGAGAACCATGTTGCTATACAAATTCCTCATAGGTCATACAAAAATTCATTTGTGACAATCTATAGACATAATCAAAAGATACACATTAAAGTGGCTGCCATTAACACTTATTTATTTTTTATTATTCTTTGTATTTATTAAAAATTTCCAAACCCTTCAAATTGATGTGAGGGAACAAATAATCAAAAGCAATGCCAAATATGCGGGAAAAACATATACATTTTTTCCAAAATAAAAAAATGGAGATTATGTGTTGATTCATTTTCAAACAAAGAGATATCCGATCTCAATATCTAGCCAATTACAAACTAGAATTTATAGCTCATCTGAATTTATTTGGAAAATTTGATCTATACACACTATCTAACATAGTATCTTGATCTTATATCTGATGTGTCAAGTCGTCCAATTTTTAATATTAAGGATATTATTAATTTATAATATTAAAGACATTATTGTTGTGCTGGAGCCCGATCCTGATCCCGCCTCCCGCTCGATCGCGAAGCACTGCTCCCGCTCTGTCGCGAATCGTCGCGATCGCTACCACTCGCCACTTCAGTTCGCGATACCTGTTCCCGTTCCCGCCTCCGCCTGCTCCCGCGCGAGCGAAGCGAAGTCCGATCGTGAATAGTCGCGACGTCTCCAGCTTCCTTCTCGCGATAAAAGGCTTCGGACGGCTCTCCTTCAGTTTGAGAAGTCACAATTTTTGGTATCCTTCTTCGGGCTTCCTCGGGATAGAGGAAGGAAAGTGCAAGTAGTTTCTTGCGGCAGAAGGAAGAAGAAAGAAGAAGAAGATTTTTTTCTCTTGGCTTCTTCTTGATGGCTTGTGGCAGAAGAGAAATTGGGTTTATTTCTCTTGTAAGTTTATCTTCTTCGGTGTATCACGGTGTAGAGAGAGAAGAAGATAGAGCAACGAAGTGAGAGATTCCTTTTGTAAGTCGAGACGACCGACTGGTGTAAATTCCTCAAGTAATAAAATCTTCTGCAACTCCGTGAACGTAGGTAATTTGTCGAACCCCGTAAATCTGTGTGTTCCGCTGTATTGTTGTTTTCTTGTGTGAATTTTCCTCGTTCTATTTTTCGCTTCGTCGTCGATCGTTCTCCTATAATATATATATATATATATATATATATATATATATATATATATATATATATACCACAACAACTGGTATATCTCACTACAATTATATCATATAAAAAAGCTAACCAACCCCCAAATAATGCAACTAACATTTTGGCAAGTGATATGTTTTACTAATTGTAGATATCTTTGCCATTCAATATCTATTAAAGTGGATTCTATCAGTACAAGTGCCTAAAATTAGGCTAATAATTACAAATCCTTAATCAGGTGAAAAAATAATCAGCCAACTAAAGGCATGTGATTCAAAAAATAAAAAAATAATAATAATAAATAAAAACTAGCAAAATTTGAATTAAATCTTCATAGTGTTTACTTCGAATTCAATTTTGCAATGGGGAACGGATGTAGAATATCGAGCAATTTTGAAAGAGCCAAATACGAGTCAAGCCTGAGCTGTTTACAACCCTAGTTGTTCGCGTTCGGCTCGCTTACTTAAAGAACGACCCGAACATGAGCTATTTGCAAACAAAGAGCTTTTTTGACAGCCCTAACCATGCATTATATGCATAAAACAATAGTTAATTTAATAATTTGATGACAGTATTGACTACAAGTAGAGAGAATATGTTAAATAACCATAAATAAAATGCTAATGAACAGCAAATGCAAAGTTCAAGTCAAGTGAAGTTCATATTTTAGAGAAATTTGAACGTTCCGTTGACAACAGATAAAAGAATTAAATGTTAAGATAATCTTTGCATGCAGTAAATAAGTCAGTAGTATTTCTTTTCCCCCAGTTTTCTACTTTTCTAGAGCTTCATATAAAACTTCATCAGTAGCAGATAATAGTTTAAGCTAGCATGCTTGTTTTGGCTGAGCTGCAATTATTATAAGAAAAAGAGGAGTAATGCAGCAAAAATTTGAAGCTAGAAAGACAAAAATTCCCATAATACCATAAAAATGCTATCAAGTAATATATATATATATGTAGATCGAGAGCAAGCGAGAGACCTCAATTATACCCCTTTCAGGCCCTGTGGGTAAAACACCATAAGGGAATAGATAAAGATTTAACCCGACTGCTTCAAATACATCTCTAAGTAGATAAATCACTTGGAGTGCAAGAACATCTTGTCTACAATCATCACCAACCTGTTAAATATAAAATATAAACAGCATAAGTACTTTTGAAGGTAACAATGACAAGAAAGGCTTGGACTAGCACAGGCTTGGACTAAACAGCATACACAGATGCAAATTTTCTAGAATTTCAACATAGAGCAAGGCTTGGACTAGCACAGATAACTGTTGCCACCAGAAACATTGTTTCAAATACAACGGTACATGTCATGCCACCTAGCTTATTTTTTATTGGTTCATGCAGTAGAGGGAACGGACAAAGATAAAATCCACCTGATTAAGTTGATGCATTACAGTTAACAAGTTGGGAAAATAAAAGGTTTTCGTGGGCCAACAAAAGTAGTCAACCAAGGTTAAAAAAATTTCTCAAAATTTTAAGATCTCGTTTAAGTTTTTCCACATTTTTTCATGTTTCAATCATTTCTATTTTGTTGGCTTGACTTATCTTTTTTTTTCTTTTACATAATATTACAAAAACAAAAAGTCTTTATACTACTAAGTCGGGTTGGTCACATGAATCCTTTTTTCTTCATTGTGTCCTAATGAGTGTCATATTTTCATGTAATTCTAATAAATTAAGATCATTTTCAATATAACATGCCAAAGTCTTGTTAGGTCTACCTCCACCTTTCTTAGCATAAGTCAAATCTAAAACATCTACCCTCCTAGCCGGATCATGAGATGGTCGTCGTTCAATGAGAACAAACCATCTAAGACGACTCCCTCTAATCTTATCTTCCATTGGAGCTACACCAACCCTTTCACAGATGAATTCATTTCACATTTTGTCTCTGAATGTCAAGTCACTCACCACCTAAGCATTCTCATCTCAGAAAAACTTAACTATGTTTTATGCTTCTCTTTTATAGGCTAACAATTTGTGTCATAAAGCATTGTAGGTCTCACCACCATCTTATAAAATTTTCCTTTAAGCCCAAATGGTACTTTTCTATCACACAATAGGCCCGATGCATTCCTCCACTTCAACCATCCCACTTGATCCAACTAATAACATCACCATCTATATCACCCTCACTTTGGACAATAGACCCAAGATATCTAAAACGTTCACCCCTTTTACATCAAATTAAGTTTCATTTAAAATGTGTTAGGATTAGAATTAATTTCATATAGGATTAGATTTAATTTTAAAAAATTGACCCTTTGTAATTTTATTTTTATAAATAGGAAGTTATGGCTTATACTTAGTCATTGGTTATGGATATCCAATCAACAAAAAAATTTATGAAATAATATGAGCATTCTCATCCAAGTTTTTCATGTGAATGACTACAAAATATGTATGTGGAGATCACATCTACCCACTTCGATCTCGTCCATGAAATTTTCTTCTCTTACAAATTACTTTTGCTCAATAGGACACAATGGAGAAAAACGATTCATGCAGCTGACCACACTTAATGGGATAAAGGCATGTTGTTTTTGTAAATTACATACCAATTTGAAACTGCAAAAATGCAATCAAAAGCAAGTAAACCCATAAATTGGATCCCTCTAATAGACTACAAAACACCAGTTCATCATCTATATCAAAAGACCCTTTCCTAAATTGCAAGCATTATGTGAAACCTCATGTGAATCGAGTCTATCTACTAACTGCAACCTCTCATGATTCATTCCCTTTCATCTCTTGCATCCAAATTTGTTGCACAGCCATGATATAACCAAAAACAACTTGCTCACATTGCAGCCGTATTCTTCCTCCACACCACTATTTCTCACTTTCTAGTGCTCAAAAGGACCACAAATTAATTTGAGATCATTCAACCAAATTATCTTGCAAAAGTGAAATTTTCATAGATCAACCAAAAGTAGTCAAACAAAGTTATATAAGAGCTAAGCAAAACTAGTTTCAAGACTTCTAAAGCACACATTAATTTTTTGTCAAATTTATTTTATTTTAATTTGATTAATTTTATTAAACTCTAGTATCTTCATTTGGATAATATTAACTTTAAGATTGATTTTAAACATGATTAAATATACATTAGATTTTTTTGGGAAGGCGAGCAATTTCTAGTATGGGCTTAAGCGTCGATTGCCATTTTTAAATTTTTTAGCCTTATTATTTTAATCATATTTCTACAAAAAAAGGATCTAAAAATTGTAATTGCATATTTTTTTATTAATGAATGAAATAAATTTTGAGGCCAATTGGTTATTCCACACTTGTGATCCAAGCAGTGTATGTATAGTTCTACTTTAATTTCTATACATTTCAGTATTAAAGCTAAAATCTAGTTATTTTGATCTCAAATTAGATTTCATAACTTATTCAGCCAACAACTGACCATCATATGGCCTCTTGATCTGAGCCTACATTCACCTGCAACAAATCAGTCTTTAGTCACAAGGTTCACAATCATTATTTGCTCAAGCATGCATGTGCTTCATCTACTCCCAAGTCATTGTATTGCCTTCTATGACATTGTATCTCTCGCTCATTCTCTCAATGAACTAGCAACACTCACAATGAATCATATGAATAGTCCACCATTAGGTCTTACATTTCTTCCACGCTAAATTGTGTTCATATCATCCTACAA
The DNA here is from genome assembly GCA_003013225.1 of Phalaenopsis aphrodite. NCBI lineage: Eukaryota > Viridiplantae > Streptophyta > Magnoliopsida > Asparagales > Orchidaceae > Phalaenopsis > Phalaenopsis aphrodite. Next base: position 47,455 of record NEWO01001212.1, read on the forward strand.
AGGCACACATTCCATCAAGCTCATCATCCATAATCCAAGCTCATTGCTCGTGCCACATCCAGACGCATCAACTTTCACAATGATGCATGCATAGCATTGTTCATTAGGATTGAAAAAAGTTTATTGCTCCAGAACAACTCATATTCAACTGGCATCTTAAGGTAGTATGCCTAGCTTGAATAACGAGTTTTTTTTAAATAGGCTTTACTTAATCGTGTTGGGTTTATTAACTGTTCATACCAAAATCACACACACACACACATGTGGGTGGTTGATATGTTATCGCATAGGAATTGGGTGGTAGGAAATCACAATCAATCTTGCATTCTAGATTTTAAAAGGAATTTTTAACAATTTAAAATTTCTTATAGTTCCAGCCAAACATTAGCCGAATGAGCTTATTCAGTTAGAATAAATCAATCACAAGCATGATATTTACAAGCAAACATTAGCCTTTGAAGAAAAAAAAAATTCAAGCAAATCAAAGACGAATATATCTGAAGAACAACATGCTTAAACACCTATTATCGATCACAGCACAAGCATCCCTTCAATATAAATAATGTGATGAACATGCCTCTTGCAAGTATTAAATTGAGAATAAGAATGAAAATAAAAATAAAGACATGATATTAAATAGCATAGTAAATTAAGAATAATTTCTATTATTCATGATCACTATTCCAAAACAGTATTAATGATTATGTTTTCAGTACTTGTAAGTATTAAAGCATGTTTATTTATTTCTACTATTCATGCCAATCACCAACTGACATGCATGTTACTATTTTCTATATGTTGAATCATATTTAAGCCTTATTTATCTCACTGAGTGTCTAGCTTTCCAAATACCACTATATTGCTTTTCAAGTTGTAAGTAGTAAATAAACCATTAACTAAGTGACTTGCCTTTTGAATAGCTTTTAAATGTAAATTTTTGGATGATTGTAGAAGACTTCTAGGATATGTATGATTTAATAATTAGGTATTTTTACAAGTTCTATATTTTATTTGAAGATTATTTATGCAAACTTCCCAAATTATGAGTAATATCAATGATTATTAGAAGATCTGAAATGTAAAGATTTGCATGTTATGATTTAATAAGACCAATTCTCTACTCGCATGATTATGATAAGTACACATCAGGATTAGTCTTAGTAAAAATGTGTTTGACTAAAACGTCCTCCTCTATTACATTTCAAGATGGCTTGAGGGGTTGACTCAGGTGTGATATAGCTAACAAAAGCTCTAATAAGTTTCTTCACCACCATCGTCTTAAGTTTACAAAGGCACTCTATTGTTGAAGACAAAGAGCGTAACATATCATGAAGGTTAATTCTACCTATCATCTAAAGAAGTTTGTGCTTTGGATATCATTCTTGTTATTATAGGCACACCATAAAGTAAACAAATAATTATCTTCAGGGCAAGCATGCCTTTTATTTAAATATCCTTCTTTCCACAATAAAACGATCCATCACCACTTTTAATATCTTTTCCCAAATAAACATGATGTTGATTATAATTCCTACCCTCCTTTTTAGGATTTTTTGATTATGCCATTAAAATGTTGCCTCTAATTATAGGGATCATTATCATTCTAGAACAAAGATAATTTTATTATAATTATGACAATAATGGTCTCCCTCTTCATCATTGAAGATATTAAAAGGTTTCCGCAACAACAAAGACATTTTCCACCAATCCAATGCAATCAGTACACGAGTTTCATAGATTCATTTCACCTCACAAGTTTAAAAGTCTTTTTAAGTTCAAGATAAAATTCAAAAAGTTTCTGTTATTCCTACTTGTGATGATGATGTTTATGATGAAACTTCTATTACATTATGATGAATACTCTTAGGAGAAGCCTTATGATGGTAACTCTTACAAATGATGGATTTGAACCATAAGAAAATGATGGGCAATCAACATTATAATTTACTATTAAGTGTAAAGTTAAGATGTTCCTAAATTTAGAGAAAGTTGATTAGAATGAGATAAAATTTCTACAAACTGTGTTCAAATACCATATCCCAAAATTAATCTTTTACAACAGCTTCTTATAATGATTCCAACTCCAATTCACTTGCCACTATCAGGAAACCTAAACTATTTTAGATGATTATAATTTACTCCATCCACACCTACTAAACAATGCGATGCAGACCACTACCCCCATCACCTAGTCCATTGTTGGTCCACATTGTAAGGATGAAGTGTTTCAAATTTGGATCTAATCAGCATTTAAGCCTCCAAATCTAAGTGTTCTTTAGACATTTTTCTCATAGTCCACACTACTGCGTGGTCGCCTTGATACTGGAGTAACCCAAATCACGGTAAAAAAGTAAATATTATTACTACAAAATCAATAAACAGTTACAACCCAAACACAAAAGGGAAAAATAACAACAAATTTAAAACACTACTCAACTAAGGGCGTGGTATGACCCGCCCGGGACTTAAAATTAACGAAGGAGGTGACAAACAGCCACACCGTGAAATTAAATTTTCTATTATTTTATTTATATCACTAACATATTAATATTCAAATATTCATTGGAAAGTGTCACTAAATAAAGCAAATTAAATAATTTATTTCTATCACTAATATATTAATATTCAAATATTCATCGGAAAGAGCCACTAAAGAAAACAAATTAAACAATAACTAAAGATTTTAGCTTTCAAATTGTTGGTCTACTTTCTGTACATATTAGCTCCCATAAAATTTATTTTATTCAAAAGCTTAAAATTTGAATAAAAAAACACTGAGACAACATAATGAGTTATCTAAAATAACCCAGTAGAGCAATCACACTTTTAAACTACAGTAAATCAATAAAAATAAAACAATATGTATTTTGGACTTCCATGTTTCACAAAAGAAGATCTTATAATAATCTCATGTATATGTTCATCACATTTATTCAATGGAAATAACTTAAACTCCAATATGCATTAACTTTAACCGTGCAACTTTACTTTTAGTTCATGCTATTAACATTCACATCTCTCTTAAAAATACTGTCAAAACAAATCCTAACACACCCCTGACTAATATTATCTCGTCGACATAGTGGTTCGTGATACAATTTACACGATTGTTTGAGGTGAAAAGGTGTCTACTCGCTCTTGGTTAATATTCTCTCATCAGCATATTCATTAGCGATCTAAATATCACAATTATCTAAGGTGATAATATCTACAAACGTAGGTACACTGGTGCCCCCTGTTTATGTCATAAGAGGGTGAACACATTCTCTTAACATACACATACAAGCATTCATATATACATCACTTCATTTTTCATATCATACATTTTTTTCCTTATGAAATATTTTACCTCTATTTACTAATGAATCAATGTAATCTTATCAAATTTATAAGTCATACAATAAATTGATATATGCATCTATATTAGAATCTATATATTGTGTATTCATAAAACTTCTATCTAAAAAAATATAATGTAAATGTTTAACATGAATAATTTTCATATCAAACAATATAAAGAACTTGTTATAATCTAATCTCACTAGAATATAGTATAAACAAAATCAAACATGCATTTAAAAATAATAAAATTTATTGAAATTTAGAAATATTATTACTCATCTTAACCTTTTTTGCTTCTCTCACTAACTCCATATCTGCAATCTTAGAGATTCAAAAGTTCTTCAACCTTAACTGTTGTTCTAAAATAATATTTCATTAAATATTAATTAAAAAATAAACAAATCAAATTTTAGCTTTAATTAACATATACATTATCCTTCAAAGTGATTCGCTCCTCAATCTGGAAACTAAATCCCTCTTTCTTCAATAACTTCCTAATTTTAAATATACTTAATAATAGAGCTGTAAAAAAAGTTTATTGTTCGCGAACAACTTGTGTTCGGCTCATTCGTTAAGTAAACAAGCTGAAAACAAATAAGTTTTTAAAGCTCGAATTATAAACGAGTCAAACACAAACAACACTTTGTTCGCTCGTGTTCGGCTCATTTTAGCTCAAAAAAATTATATAATAATATATTACATATATTATTTATATATTAAGATATTATATATATTTATATCTAAGTTTAAATCCTAATAGCTCTTGTGGTAATGTGGTTATATACTTTTTTTTCCATACATTTGGTCCAGGCTCGAATTTAACACTTTACATATTTTTTTTTCAATTTAATATTAACGAGCCAATTTTGAGCCGAACACGAGTTGAACACGAATGCAAATATTTAAATCAAACAGGACACCAACACACTGTTCACGAGCCGATTTCGAACACGAGCCAAGCCAGAGCTCGCTCAAGCTCGGCTCATTTACAATCCTACTTAATATTAACACAATGAATTATATATATATATATATATATATATATATATATATATATATATATATATATATATATATCTGTGTGTGTGTAATTCATTAATTAAATTATAAATAAACCCATAACTCACTTAAAAACACTTAAGCCGCAAGCTAGGGCTTGAATGACAGCTTCGTCCTGCACGCACGAGTCAGCTCTCTTCTCTTCCTCATCCATCTCATTTGCAAGAGACACACGAAGACTTCTATACTTGCAGAAAATCTTCCTCTCCTTCAGCTATGGTTCGGCACAACACACCCCCTTCCCTTCCTCTTCTTCTCCCTTCTTCCTCTTCTTTTTTCTTCTTCCTACTTCTCCACTTGCCAGCTAGGGCACACATGCTACCTTTCTTCTATCCTTCTCTTTCTATTTGATCCGTTCGAATGAAAACGTGGAATTGACTTCGACTCATGAAGATGAAACTATAATGATAAATAACCCCCACTACCTAATCGATGGTTATTATTATTATTATTATTATTATTATTATTATTATTATTATTATATTTTCAATTATTACAAGGTGTAGTCTAAATCGGATTGTGGCGTGGAGTGGAGGGTTGTTGGCAGTTGAAGGGCAGGGCTGAGGTAGGGGAACAGTAGGAGAAGGGCAATAAGGGAGATGGTTGGATGTGGTAGCTAGGAAGATGGCTGGGAAGGAGGACCGATTAAGGGAAGTGGATGGGAAATGGGAGAGCAGGGCAGGTTGTTGGTTGTGGTAGCTAGGAAGGTTGTTGGAGGGTGGTTGGGAACTAGTTCAGAAGGCTAAAACAACAGCTAGGCCACAGAGGAAGGGACTTCAAAGGTTTGGACAGCAGATAGGTGGTCAGAGAGGGGCCAGCTAAAGGGCATCAGAGAGGGATGGCAGCAAGATGGGAGGAGGTCGACAACATGAAAAGAACAAGGTGGTTTTTTTTCGAGTGACCGAGCAAATACAGCGACGAAGCCAATGAAGGGAAGATTGTGGAGTGGAAAAGTCGAGGATAATAACCACCTCATACGAGATAGAGTTGAAGCACCACTTATCATCTGATATAGCACTAAAGAAAATATTTAGATGCTAACGACTGTTCCGACAGAAAACACCAAGAAAAATTACCTAACATACGAAGAAACAACATATCTATTATTAGGGTAACTAAGGAGTGGCCCCTATCAAGCGAGCAGAAATTTTACGCACTCACGAGGGTCGATTGGCCCTTGGCATGCCTGGACCAGGAGATTTCGATTTGTGCATAGCTCTATCCCGTATGAATAGATGTTTGCAACAGTCTCTCGGGTTTGGAGAGCTTTGACTTCATTCATCGAAGCTTTTATATCCATGTTAGATCTGCTAAAACCTCCCAAGGTTTAAGGATCTTAAACTGCGGCCCGAGAAGCACCTGGATCTCATTGGCGATTGCACGATCCCCTAAAACACTTGAGGAGCTTCCTTCACTTGTGATCAAACATCCATATCAGTCCAATCTTCTGGGGGTATAGTATAGAATTGAACTGAAACTCCATGTCATGCATATTCTATTGAATCCTCCCAAAGTAACTCAAGATTGGCTCAACCTGATCTAAAGTGAGGGTAGCTTAAACATCCTTGAATAGTGGCGACCATAAATATAAGGTATTGATAATGATGTCCTAAAATTCTCTCCATAGCAATTGGCTCATGTTCAGAATCTACGCCTCAATCTCGTCATCCTCTATCATCACCAAAACTAATCTCACTGATGCTTCTCTACTGTCAAGGGCACCTGCGATCTCGTACTCCGCAAAAGATAGAAGGACGATGTGTTTTACATCCTTGGTGAAGGAGTAAGTAGTTTTGTACCCAACATGTTGAGTTTTACGAGCAAACAACCAGGGTCTCCCCAACATGATGTGGTAGGCAACCGCGGCACCACGCTGCACCACATCGGATCCTACACCTAGTTCATGGTCTAAAATCTACAAGGAACTTACTGTCAATGTTGATTCTACTCTTCTTTTTCAATTAGATTAGCGAATATGGCTAAGAATAACTTAAATTCGTGAGGCTAACTTTGTTCACCATTTGTGTAGGCACCACATTCTTGTTGCTCCTTCCATCGAATCTGAGGTTACATACATTTTCCTTCACAATACAACAGACGTATAATATGATATGGCGAAATCACCGATGCTCCCTTGTAGTCTCAGTTTGAAAAACCCGTCGAACCACAAGCATCATGCCCATCCAATGGAAGTTGACACTCCTTATCATGTTCTTTAGTTGCCTCATCTTCGTTGACTAACCCCAATGCACCCTGCTCGGTGAAAGACACAACTTAGCTCGTCGAGCAATTGGAAGTAATGTATCTAAAACCATGTCATATGAAGCATTTCCTAGTTGAGATTGTATTTGGAAATGATGCTCTTCTCAGGCTTCTTCTCCCTCTGGGAAAGTCTATCATTCTCCTAACCGGTCTTCTCAACTCCCACAGATGTGATCCTACTGATATCTCCAGTCGTGGGTGGCTATCTGAATGGTGGTAGGTGTCTGCTCTGCTTCTCAATCTTCCATCTTTAGTGATAAGGTATGAAGATCACCCAAAGGCCTGTAAAGTCGTAGCTGAATCACATTGTTGATAGCGAGCTTCAAACCTCCCAAGTACTTAATTATCGTGTGCTCCTTTGGTTCCGTTAGATCACATTTCAGCTTGAGTTGCATGAACTCCACAGTGTACTCCTCTACTGATAGCTCCCTCTGCTAAAGGTATTGGAGCTTCAAGAAAAGATCCTGACAATAGTGTGGGAAAACGTATTGTTTCCGCAACTCTCTCTTCATCTTCTCTTGGGTAGTTATCTTGCTCCATTATTCTCTATTTATCTCCCTCTTCAGGTTCTCCCATCACAATGAGGCGCTCTTCTTTAGCTTGGTAGCAGTCACTTTCACTTTCGGGTTATCTGGCACCTCTTTATATTGAAAGATCTGCTAAATGGCCTGCAGCCACTCTATGAGTCATATGAGTTCATTCTCCCCTCGAAATCCAGTATGTCCACTTTCACTCTTGAGTCTTTGTATCCTCCCATAGGCACTTCAGCTCTCAGTCTATACTCTGATATTGAATCCCAAAGCGACATGGACTGTCATCTTCTCCACTAAAATCATTCTTATGGAAAGGATTCAGGCATTCCACTCTCTCCTCATTGGAACTCGCTACCACGCTCAACAATGATATCTCCAAGAATCCTTTCCTCAATGTTATCAAGCCATCGTAGCACTCGGAGGATTTCTCGCTATATCTCTTTCATGGTAAACTCTAGATCAGATTTTCGCAATTGCCTTCGCAACTACATAAGTAGGGTTTGAGGGTGGGTAGGTGTAAGGTGTTTAAGGGTGATGTAGGGTGGGAAAGAAAAATTTTAAGTAGAGGTAAGGTTGGATATAAATGGATACTAGAAATCCTATGATAGGACTATAGTAAAGCTAGCTCTGATGTCAAATGATAGTCAAGACAACTCAAATCACAATAAGAAAGTAAATATTAATACTGCAAAGCCAATATGCAGTAACAACCCACACACAAGGGAAAAATAATAAATAACACAACACATGGGGTGGTAGTGGAGTGGAGGGTTGATTGCGGTTGGAGGGCAGGACTGATATAGAGGAACAATAAGGGAAGGGCAACAGGGGAGACGGTTGGCTGTGGTGGCTAGGAAGATGGTTGGAGAGTGGCTGGGAAGAAAGACAGGTTGAGGGAAGTGGCTGAAGAATGGCAGCAAGGGAGATGGTTGGTTGTGTTAGGCATGAAGGTTGCAAGAGGGAGGCAGGGAATTGGTTCGGAAGGCTGGAACATCAGTTAGGCTTGGGGAACGGAATTTGGGAGGTTGGGAAACTGGATAGATGGCTGGAGAGGGGTAGGTTAGCTGTCGGAAGGGCAGCAGAGAGGGATGGCAGCAAGATGGGAGGAAACTGGGTGGTAGGCAGCTATAGGAAAACTGCTAGGTGGCTGTTTCCGGGTGGTTGCAGCGAAAACGATGATGGGGGCAGTGGAGGGAAAATTGTTGAGAGGTGGGAATGTTTTGGATAATCACCACCTCGGACGAGATACAACTGGAGCACCGCCCATCGTCAATACAGCCTTAAAGGGGAAAACATGGACGCTGACAGATATCATAACAGAAAACATAAAAAAAAACTGTCTTAACACATAAAGAAACAACATATATAATACTAGGGTAATTAAAGAGTGGCCCCCATCAAGCGAACGCCAATCCTACGCAATCAAGAGGGTCGGTTGGCCCTTGGTTTGCCTGGACCGGGAGGTCCCGGTTCACGCACAATTATATCCAGCGAGAATGGATGCACGTGGGAATAGACGTTTGTGGCACACAACTTCTATCAGATGATCCAATGGTACCTCCTAACGCTTTGAAGTATAGTTCTTAGCAGGCCTTAATGAACTAATTTTTATACCATACTGGGTCCAAAAGCATCTTTGGACAAATTTCCTAATTTCATTTGATTTATTAAGATTTAGGATAATATTAAGCTCGAATTTGATTTAAATTTCATTAAATTTGAGAATAAATTCCTTGACTTGTGACCAAGTTTCTAACAAGGACTATTGTCTTGTAATTTTTTACTATTTTTTTATAAGATTAATTGAGTGTTATTTCCTTATGATTTAAGTTGTGTGCATTGATCACTCTAGATTACATGTACAAAATTCTCTTCCTTGCTTCCTCCATACCCTCAAATGAATCCATGCTTAAGAATCAAATTAACAGGCCAAAATACCCAAAAAAATTCTCTTCCATTTCCCAATTTTGCCGCTCATTCCTCCAGGTATGAAAAAGGTCTTTATGATATTCTTTATAATGCCATGCCTCTTCCTGATTATGAATTAAAACTTGAAGCAAACCATAAGTTACCAGTACCTGAGTTTATTGTTGTGACCAAGAATGGCTAAAACATTTTTTGAGGTTCAATATAGCATACATTAATTACATACCTAAACCGGAGAATCTTATTGAGCATGACATAGCATTTCTTGCAGCTTTTGTTGAGTTATCTTTACACATACAGAAGCCTAGAGTTGTCTCGTACAACTAACTTCCTGCGGCAATTCATGCTGCATTTCACTTGAAAAGATCTCAACAGGCAACACTACTTTCAATGAATACAGATTGCTCCAGCAACACGTAACTTCAATTGAGTTTGTGCAGCCACAACCAACATTATAGCCTCCTATATTGTTAATCCAACTTGCAGAGGTTCTAAGTATGAAGTTCGTCGACAGCGGAGTCACTATATCCATGTATGGTTGGACTTCTTTCCCCATGCATCATCATCAAGTCTTTTATTAGACGATCTAGTTGTGACGCCTTTTTCATGTTTCCAACAAACACTTCAAAGAAGACTTTATTGGGCAGGTGAATTAATGTAGTGCAATTCAACTAGTTTACGTCAAAAAAATCAATTTTTTACATAGGACAACAAATAGAAAATAAATTGGGCAACAAAGAAAAAAAAAAAAACAGAACAATTTTCATGCCTAGTTAGGATATTATTTAGTAGATTTATCTTATTAGTTTCGATTATCCCCTTTGGATAAACTTAGAATTAACATCGACTTTTTTTAGAATTCAATTTAATTATAAATAGGATTACATTTTATTTTATTTTATTTTTCATTAATGATCATGACTTGTACTCGTGATCAAGGCCTATTAAAATTCAATATATGAAATTATTTGTAAAGACAACTAAGCATGCTCCTAATCCAGGTTTTCAGCGCTGATAATTTTAAAATATGCATATGAAGTTTTCATCCACTCATCTCCATCACAGGATATAAAGGCTTTATTTAAAATTTTAAACTTAAGAATATGAAATTCGCATATATTTATACTTTTTTATAAATATAAACTAAAACGTTAATCTACTGAACAAAAATAAAACAATTACTTATAAATAAAACTAATTTCAGTAAAGTTGTGATTGCAAACCGAAACTAAAAATACTTTTAACTCAAATTTCAAAACTAAGTTGTATTTTTTAATAGTCTGATTAACCTAGCAAATATAATGAAGTATCTTATTTTCAATAGGTCACATAAATAAATGCAATAGCTCCGCACATTCTACCATAGTTCGCTCTATCCACAAGTGGAAATTTAAGAAGATGAAGCACAATTCTATTTCTCATTACTGAATTGAGGAGTATAATTACATTTTAGCAAACTAAAACAGTTTCACGAAAGCATGTATGTAGTATGATGCAAATGTAGTAGTTATACAAGATAAATTTATGTGATTTCATTATATGAAATACAATGTTATCTCTCATATTTATCATGATATTACACTTGAGAAAGATGTTTCTGCTGTGATGTCCAGCATACAAGGTTTATGCCATTTGGGGAAGGAAAAAAGATAAAGTGGGAAGCAAAAAATAATAATAATAATCAAGATTTCAGACAAATGGCCCTGCATTTGCGCCCACGTGTCTACATCTGTGCACACCCACACTCACAAGAGCGCAATTGCACGCATCCAGCCACACACCCATGTGCACGCCTCCAACATCCCATGTGTACGCATGCGCATGCCCCCATTATCGCGTTCGGGCATCTCTAGCTCCACTGTCGTGCCGGCAATTGCCTCCACGCATGCGAGCCTCTCATGCACTTGCGCATCTGCACGCACCCGCACATCCCAGCGCACCCGCAAGTGCAGGTGCACGCACCCGCATGTGCGTGTCAGCACGCCTAAACTTTTAGATTTCACAATTTGATAGATTTAGAGAATATTTATATCTATTTTGGATATCTAATGCAATACCTAGGTATAAAAACTTATTTTTTTCATGATAGAAGCACTTTTGGCCTTTGGGGCTGAGCCTCTAGAATTTAGGGAAGTCTTTAGAACTCTATGGGTGTTTCTTTGGGCTCGCTCAAAAAAGTTTTTTTTTTCTGTTTCTTCCCTTTTCATGCTCTTTTTTAGTGGTTTGAAGATGTTGTAAAGAGAGATTGAATCCATATGTATGAGAGAGGTCTACGGACATTTGTACTGGATAGAGAGGACTACGATGTATTGCAAGGGCTAATTGGGTCTATAGTAAATTTTATGTACATCTTGTGTTTTAATTTTATTCCCGCAATAACAAAGTTCATGTTGTCTTTCCTCATGCATTGTTGTTAATTTTGTTTCATACTCTGGTGATGTAAGACGCGATTTTCTAGTGGTTTTCATTCTATGAATTTTTTTTTCCCTCAACACCTTTTTCATGCATGAATTTATGACTTTGATATGTTAACTTTTTAGTCGTAGTTTATTTTTTATTGGATGCAATAAAAAATTTAAAATCTCTTATAAACTACGACTTTTGTCGTTGCGTAGTGGAATGAGAAGGTTAACCACAAAAACCTAATAGAATAGACATATTCTAGTTAGAGTTTTGCAACTCATATATGAGATCTGAAAAATCCAGAAATATCATTTAGTTAAGTGAAACTTAACTTTATGGGTTTTTGATTCTTTTTTTTAACCTAGGTATAGGCTTAAGAAGAAAAGTTTTGTCACTGGTTGTCAACAATAGTGTGGGTGTCCTATAAAAACTTCATGAAACCACCAAATTGCTGTCACGAGAGTATGAAGCTTGCATAGCAGAAAAAATTAAGACTTTTGCATAGCATTTCTATTTTTTGCACTTTTAGGATTGTTGGATTCCTTCTTTGCACTGATCACTACAAAGTAGACTTAGCGATTTAGTAAACTAGAACTTCGGCTGTTAGAAATCTTTAACTATATTACTTTTTTTTTTTTGCAGTTGAATGCAATCATCATCAATATATATATATATATATATATATATATATATATATATATGAGAAAGATTCAAAATAAAAAAACACTTGATCGCTTTCGCTACACAGATACAATGTGATGGAGGGCCCAAACATGGCACCCTGCTCACAACAAAACCACAAGGGGTTCCACAACTAGAAAATACTAAAAAAAAAAAATACTAAAAAATATTTAACTATAATAATTGATTAGCACATATACCTGCGTTATTGACCGACTTGTCTCACAACAATTTTCGACCTTATGCGATTCTAGTGTGCTAATCATGCAACTCCCATGTATACCATTAAAATACGAATACCTGAAAAATAAGTGTTTTGGTCAATCGCACCCTATAAGCATAAAATCAAACTATATAAATCTAGACTCTGAGAAAGCTGTCGACCATGTAGTGTTTCCTTAGATCTATCATGATTCTCTTGAAGGGATAGCTGACTGTTTATTTGTTAAGAGGGCTTGTAAGAAGGGTGGTAAGATTGCTCTTATCTTTTCAGATTTTGAAGTCTCTACTCTAGATGAAAAATGTAAATTCACTCTCATTGGAAAATTTCAAATGGGGCATCCCAAAATGCAAATTATTCTCAAAGCTTTTGAGGATCTCAAACTTGTAGGAAAATGGAAGGTGAGTCTATTAGATGGGAGACATGTGATGATACATTTGACTACGGACGAAAACTATGCTAGGATTTTCTCTAAGAAATACCTCACCATTGAAAGAAAAACTATGAAGTTGCTCAAGTGGACTCCTGAATTTTATCCAAATCAAGAACCACTTACAGTACCAATATAGTTTAAATTAAATGGGCATAAGTTGCATATTTTCAACCATCAGGTCTTTTATTCTATTGGGACCATGCTTGGGAGATCAATGAAATTAGACATACCCACTTTTAATCTCACCAGGCTTTTTGTTGTCAGAATCATTGTGGAGAAAGATATCCCTTTATCTGACTTTGAAGAAGTTTAGTTTGGCATTGCACATAATGAGTACTGGCAATAGATTGCATAGTACATAGATTATACTATTGCACTCATTGTAAAATGTTTGGACACACACTTGAAAAATGCTTCAAGCTCCATTCTAATTTGAGACCCCAACCTCAAGTGCCTCACCCAACTACTCAAGGAGCACTTATTCCACTGGCTGATATAGTGGAAACTACAATTAGAGAGGATATTGGCACTGGTTTTGTCCCAGAGGAGCACCCCTCACTACCTCAGCCACCTCATCTTGCTGAAAATGAGGATACTCTCATTTTGGTGCCTGATGATGCTCCATAAGCTATGGAAACAATTATTGTTCATGTTGAGGGCCCTCAATCAAGGTGATCAAAGGTAGAAATTACTCCGATTAATCATTAGCTCATGATAAATTGGCACAACCCTTGGAAGATGATTGACAAGTTTACAAAATCAGGAAGAAGACAAAATGACTAAAAGAACTCAGGAATTTACAAAAAGATACTTTGCTCGTTTTGGGTGGAAGCCCCCATCACAGTTTGGTGCTCGACTCTCTCTCTAGAACTAGGAAGAGAGGAAAGCATACACATCATGATTAAACTCTCTGGTGGAATTCTGCTGCTCCCGAGTAGCCCGCAAACCATTTTTATCTTTTTTGGGAAATTGTCTCTAGCGTCTTTGGGGTATACTTATACATTTTGGTTACTTTTCGGGTATGTTGTGTGAGTGGCTTCCTAACATCCACTCACTAAAACCTTTGTATCTTCCTTCCATCAATACAATTTTTATTTTAGTGAATGAATATATATATATATATATATATAAAGGCAAATTTATTGATAAAATTTAGCGAGTGGGTGCAAAACGCATTCACAATGTATACAGTGCACAAAAAAAGGCCAAAAAGCACAAAGTATACCACAAAAAAAAAAAGATAACACCAAGAAAATGGCTCCAAAACAACCATTGAAGTGCTAAAATGGCATAAGAGGATGTATGTGAGGAAAGGATTTTGAATGGGGCGAAAATTCTGCAATTTGTCGGCTCAATACTACCAGCCGATACCCAAATAACCCCTAATTACAACGTCGAATAACTACGCTGAAGAATAAATCCGTACATTATTTGTTAATAGGGAGGATTAGACCTCTCCCCCTACCCTTGGTTCTAGGGAGGGAGTCCAGCAAATGCCTTGTATATAAGTCATCGTCCGAGAAAGTCAATGTGCCATCCTGTATATGCCTGAGTTCACGCTTTCCTTTGTTCCTCTTCTTATATGTTTGAACCTACCAATCCTCAGCCGTTGAACTTCCCATCTGGTCAAAGTCATTGTTGATCCAATGATTGTTGAATAGGTGCAAATTGTTGCCCATCATTGGCTTGACACTCCTCCAATAATGGAGTGGCCTTCTGATCAGCTACAATGTATTGATCCATAGATTGTTGATTTTTTGGAGGTTGTTGCCCATTTTGAGCTTGGCATTCCTCCGAGATTGGAGTGACCACAACATCAATATTTGGAAATTTCGAAGTAATAGAAGTATCATTTCCCTGCATAATTAGAGGACCTACTTCTCCAGCAGTATGTGGAGGCTGAAGAGTTGAATGATTTCTCGTAGGGGCAATTCAACCTCTACAACAACATCAACCGATGAGCTAGATCGTACGGTTACCACAATATTATTGGGGTCAGAAATATCCTAGTGATGATCAAGAGTGTCACTAATATTGAGAAGGGAAGGGTTTTTAACAGCACTTGGGGTCAGGTTAAGAGGAGGGGGGATCTCTGGAGGAGCACTGTGCTTTTATGGTTTTAGATGGGGGTGTAAGTGGTAACAGTGAGAATTGGAATGGTCGAACATACAACAGTTAGAGCAGTACATAGAAAAAAAAAACTCAATAACAAACGTTTGCCAATATCCTTAATGTTGTGAGCCTAGCCAAAGTTCCTCAGGAGCATTTAAAGCGATGTCCCTTTCAACAAGCACTCCGGCTTCTGAAAGAAAGAAAAGATTAAAAGTGGGAATGTCTATTTTGAGTGACTTACCATAGACTGTGACAATAGAATACAAAACTTCTTGATTAAAATGATAGAATTTCAAACCAGGGAGGCAAATCCAGATCGGATGGCTAGTGATTTCGTATGTGGGTGAAAATCCACAAGTCCATTTCAAAATTTCGATCGATTTGTTATCAATCCAAACTAGTCTTCTAGCAAATAAGCTTGTGTAAACCTCTTCGTTGATAAGTTGAATAAGGATGTGCCGCCCATTTAAAAGTCCAATTTTCCACTCCCCAACCAGATGCAAAAGATCAAATTCCTTATGAATAAGCTCCACTTTGGGATGGTCATAAAGAAATTTCTCGACCAAATTCAGAATACAAGACGAAGCAAGCATATTACATTCAGCGTCAGTATAAAAGATGGTTGGTTTCTCATTCTTACTTCCAGCTTTCTTAATGAAACAGAAGTCGCCACCTCCGACAGAGCAAATTAAGCCGGGAACATACACGATTTAGGAGTACCTGAGGCATGGGCACCCGACAGCAACATAAGTTCGGTCCGAAGCCATCACTAGTAGAAGCAGAAGACGAGGCGTTGTCTGTCAACGTCTTCGCGTAGATGCGAGAGGGAGGCGACGAATCTGCTTCGACACATTGATTGTCTCAGAGGGAAGAATCCATATTGACAATCTGTTCTTCTTAAGAGACAGAAGCCTCATTCAAATCAAACCAAGAGCGAAGAGGAATGTGAGTTAGAGTTTCCAAACCGAAGGGAAGAACACAAGTCAGAGGCAAAGTGAGAAGAAAAGAGGAAGTTTCGTAACTTACAAACAAAACCCTAGTCGAAGCCTTTTGCTTTAAGTGGTTGTTGCTTCTCATTCCGGAGATTCGATGCCATACGAGAAGTCAAACATCGAGGGTGCCCTATGCGTAGGAGTCATGTGTTAAAGAGACGCAACGACGAGCATGTGGGAGAAATTCAGAGCAGTGCAACTTACGGAAGTAAGGAACAACTGACTTCGTGCAGGGAAGATAGTATTGAATGAAGCAGAAGCTTTGTGTCCTAAACAATCAAAGGAAGAGGTGTCGAACAGCTTTGGTGCGAAGGAGAAGGAGCTCTCATTCGTACAATGGGAGTTGGATCTTGCATGCAGAGGAAGAGGAACTCTCTTACGTGTTGTAGGAACCAGATTTTCCGTACAGAGGAGGAACTCTCATGCATATTCTTAGAGGCTAACAGCCTAATACTAAGGTTAAGTTTTAATATTTTCATTAAGTAATTATATAAAATTCAGTTTATTATTTAAATGTTAAATTTAAGAGCATTTGAAATCAAGAACGAAGCTGTTAAATTCCGAATGTGGAAAAAGAAGAAGGGGGAGACTTTGAATGCGATAGCAAATAGAGAAGGGTGAACCAAGCAGAACCTTTAAGTTTTCATCCAGCTGATTTATGCATGAAGCAATCAAACCATGCGACTGATTTGTGCAGGAAAAAATTGAACAGAACCGAGCTGTGTTTGAAGGGCATGACAAATTCTTACAGTGAGATAACAGGGTTTTATCATGTTAATTAAGGTATTTAAAAAAATATGTTATTAACTAAATGTTAATGTTAGGTTTAATTATATCAAGATTTATAAGCAACAAAACTTTCAAAATAGAGGGAGGAGAAGAAAGTTTCGAAATTGCGGGTAAATGTATACATGAAAATTTCATTTTAGCCAATTAAATTATAAGTTACTAAGAACTAAAATAAGTTTTAATCGCCAACAACAAAAGACAGAATAATATTCAATTTTGAAAGTGGATCACCTTGAAGGATAAATGTAATGCATAAATTAATTGAAATTTAAGTTTAATTTATTTAATTTAGATTTAATGTTGTTAAATATTAATTTATAACAACATTTAAGATCTGAAGATAAGAAGTCAGTGTGATGAGCACACAAGATTAAGGTGAGTATTTATATTTCTAAATTTCAATAATTTTCATTATTTCTAAATGTATGTTTGATTTTATTTATGTTTCATTTCAATGATATTTAGATTATAGCAATTTCTTCATATTGTTAGATAGGAATATAAGCATGTTAAATAGTTGCACAATGGAATTAAATCAAAAGTGATTACTCATGTCATTAGTAAATATTGTTGTCCTAATATTTGCATAATAGTTTGGTTCAAGAAGATATCAGATTAGAGTATGACCCCTTATATCAAGTAGAGATGGATATGTTAACTTATTGCATGACCATACATATATGTCACATGACTACTTAACCTTTAGGATTGTAGTAAATGTGCATATATCAATTTATTTCATGAAAAATAAATTTAAAAGGAGTGCAAATATTCATTAGTAGAAACATATAAGATGTCTCAAAAGACAAGAATGTATATTATGAAGAATGAAGTAATTTATATATGTATGCTTGTATGTACACTTCTATTGGTAAAGAAAAGGGGAAGCCAGTGTAACCACGAACGTAAATGTTATCCTACCACCCAAGACAATTGTGATATTTAAATCGATAATCATTGTGCTAACGGAAGAATATCGGTCAAGAGAGAGTAGGCACATTTCCACCTGAGAAAATCGTGTCAATTAGATCATGAGCTGCTGTGTCGATGAGACAATATTAGCCAAGGTGTGTTAGGTTATGTTTTAATGGTGTTCCTAAGATAAATGTGAATTTTAAATGCACAAAATAAAAGTAAGCTTAAAGATTAAACTTGAAGAGCACAGTAAAATTTAAAGAATATCAAAATTTAAGTTATTCCATTAAATAAATGTCATGAGCACATAAATTTGATTATTATAAGATCTTTTATAATGAAATATAAAAGACCAGCATGCATGTTGTTTAATTTACTTGGGTTACTGTAGTTTAAAAGTGTGATTGCTCTTGGGTTATCCTAAAACAACTCATTATATTGTTTTAATATTTTTTTTCTTGTTTTAAGCATTCGAATAAGATGAAAAGAATCGGAACTAATGTGTCCGGTAAGCAGGAACAACAACTGGAAAGAAAAAACAATTACTTGTAAATTAAACTACATTCTTTTGTGACTCTTTCATGAATATTTGAATATTAAACTCTTAGTTATAGAAATTGAATATCGGAGAATTTACTTTTATTGCAAGACAATTCGTTCTCATCTTGGTTAATTCAAAACTCCAGGCCTGGTCGTGACATTGACCAACAATTTACCACCACCACGACCATTAATGAGATTGTTACAGATAATATCACAACCATCGCATAAATCTATTTATGCAATATAAAAAAACAAAAATAGCCTATTTGAAAGCTATAAAACATATTTTTATTTTATCTCAATATATAAAAAAATAAAATTAAAAATAGTTAAATAAAACAAAAAAGTGGTCCCAAATAGCCTCTTATTAAATATGTGAAAACATGGTACACTACCAATCCATTACTACTAATCCATTGCCAGAAAATTTTTGGATAGGGCAGACCATCTTAGAATTTATGTTAGCGGTGATTGGAAGAAATATATTTTGAAACGAAAGCATTGTCATTTGAGACAAGCATAATTCATATTTTAATGTTTTGTCACACATTATAAATTATAAGGTTGTAGTCATTCATATGAAGTGCCTTATCTGCTTATTTCTACTTTTGGAATGTGTGGATGGGCATAGCTCACCAAACAAACGTGAATATGCTAACAAAAAAGTTCATTTGACAGAAATTCCCACAAAAATATTTACATTGAATCATAAGGATGTTTCCGTAAGTACTGTTAGATGCATTCAAAGCAATCTAAATATAAAAATTTCAAAAATGTTTCAAAAATTCTGAAGAATGACTATTTTCTATAAAAATTCTTGCGATTAGAGAAGCCTACTTAGAAAAACTGTAAGCTTCAGTACCCTGCTAATGATTCCAAAGGTCAATTCAACAGCACTAGGGATCAAGCATCCTATATGCTTCTCCCTAAAACTTTAATGACATCAAGTTATTCAGTATGTACAGCAATCTAATAAGAAACATAAATGGTGATGAGCCAATGGAACAAGTAATATAGCAGAACCCATTTAGAAATAAGAAACAATACATTACCTTGAAAATACAAGCCTGGGGCTTTACATCATTAGGATCACCATACTTGTCCACGACATTGAATGTAATCATTATAGGAACTTTTGCTGCTGACTGAAGAGGAATTCCACTATCCAACAGAATGCCCCGTACAAGTTTATTTGTAGCAGTAGGCAGATAAAGGTCGTCTCCTTCAACACTAATTTTCTCAAGCTCTCTGCAAAAACAGGAAATCAACATATACCGAAAATATCTTCTAAATGTGCATTACAATAATGAATACCTTCTAATACCAGCACGACGTTCTTCCTTTGGTAGATGATATAAGACACCAGAAATAGAGGTGACCTTATCAAAGAAATCAAATTCTCTTTGAAACAAATCACGGGCTTCAGGAGAAAAGCCATCGATAATCTTTTGTCGCAGAACAGGAAGCATTGCTTGGAAAGAATTACCCTGAAAATATGATTTAAATAAAAAAGCAATCAGTTTATCTGACTAGTGTGATTGCTTTTATATTTGCAGATATTTACAATGTAGCAATATGCTTTACTCTTCAAGCTTTCAATTATTGTCATCTTGTAATTTAAATTGGAAGCATTCTCAAATGTCAAGAAGCAGGTACCATTTTAGTATCACGTCAATCTTCTTATTCAAGCTCTAATTGTAAAGAACTAAATATACAGAAATCCAAAACATTGTTCACAACTTCAGTAAATTTTCAGTAAACAAAATTTCCAGAAAGAGATTATATAGTTATTGGCCTGTTTCACAAAAAAACATTTCAAGGCTTCTTGTAATTGGCACTATGTGGGACAAGTGGCAGTGTTACTAAAATTTGCAGTCACCAATTTCTCATCTTCTTTGCAGTCGTAAAACTTGCAGCCCTCATATTGCAACTTGCAGGCTTGTTAAGGGACTTGAAGCCATCCTCATTGTCACGGAAAAATATTACATCAGTACCACGCACGTAGGGTAACGTGCGTAGTCAATGAAATCACGTCACGACACCTAACGCGACAGAAAAAAAAAACGGCGCGGTAACACGGGGATAATTCCCCCGTGTTATTCATGTGTTATTGTGTGTTATTCATGTATTATTGTGTCCTGGGAATATTCCTGGTGTTATAATAACACAATAACACATCAGTAACACATGAATAACACACAATAACACATGAATAACACGGGGGAATATTCCTCGTATTACCGCGCCGCTTTTTTCTCTGTCGGAAATATTTTCCCGTGTTATTCTGGTGTTATTGTGTGTTATTCACGTATTACTGTGTCCTGAAAATATTCTTGGTGTTATAATAACACAATAACACATCAGTAACACATGAATAACACACAATAACACATGAATAACAAGGGGAATATTCTCCGTGTTACCGCGCTGTTTTTTTTTTCTTGTCGCGTGGGGTGTCGTGACGTGATTTCATTGGCTACGCACGTTACTCGACGTGCGTAGTACTGATATAATATTTTTCCATTATCACAGTGGCAGATCATGGCTTTCATGAGATTTCAAATTGCAACTTTCGGACTTTCATGATATCATGATTTTTGGGAAGTGTCATATGAGATTTTAGTTGGTGATTTCTCGATAATTAAAGATATCAGGGATTTCATTTTAATTATAAGTAGGAAGTTTCAGTCAAATCACAAAAAAATTGGTTGTTAATGAAGTTCTAGTTGGACGATTGAATCCTTTCAAGAGTCAATTCCTCTGTCCAACTAGAAACTTGTGCTTATGGATAATCTGCTTGGTGAGGAGACATAACGGATTGTTTTAATATAAATAGGTTTTGGATATGTAACAAAGTAATGAATTGAATGTGAATATTCCGAAAGAGTGTGTTATTCCTTCTTCAAGGAGTCAACTTCTTGATCAAATATAAAACTTGACAATTTTCAGGAGAAGCTATTTACTTGTACAAGTTATTCCCAATTATTTTGAATAAGGCAACTTTTGGACATTTGTTATAATTCAATCATCTAAATTTTATTATTGGAATAGATCATCAATTGTGTAGCTGAATTAATTGAAGTCTAATACAATTTGAGTTATGAATTCTTTAATTCAAATCTTTCAATGGTTTCCTTGGATGTAAAATAATAAGCATTGCTTCTAATAGAAACTACTAAAATTACCTTTCTTCTTCTATTTTCATAAAAGGAATTAAAAAGTAACTAGAATTAAAATTTTATGAGCCTAAAGTTAGAAAGGAGAATCTCACCATTGGAACCACCCCATCCTTTCCAGATTCTGAAACACAAGACTCACCCTGCCATCCAGATTTTAGCGTCAATACCAAATGCACAAGCAATAGCAAGGCTAATTGTATGGGTGAAATGCTAAACAGAATATGGCTTTATAAACCAATCCAAAAGCAAGTTTCCAAAATGACGAAAATTTAAAAAAAAAAATGAAAAACATCATAAGTAGTATTTTCTTCCAAAATTACAAACTCATTCTTCACCTGAAGATGCCAAATCAGGATGTGGGCAAACACATTACTTCGCCGAGCAGCTCCAAGAAGGTACCCTTCAACTAATTTCTGAGGAAATGCAATATCTTTAACAACTTTGGTAATATATTTAAAAGGTAAAAGAAAGTTACCTGAACTTTGAAAATGTTATGGGTAGATTAAATTTCTAACAAAAGAAGCCAACAAGCACCAAAATGCAAAAAATTAAGTCTGTAAATTATAAGTACTCACGCCTTCATCATATCGGAGAGCTTGTACTAGTTGTGGCATAAAGAAGGTTACTCGTTCTGGAGGATAAGACTCCAAAACTCTAAGAACATAAGCCATGACACGTGGGTGACCCTTGAATGGAAGAGTAAAAAATTCCAAAGCTTGTGTGATTGAACAGGCAGCCCAGTGTGGCAGCTGCTGCAACAATATTGAATTCTCCTCAACTGACTTTGGAGTCACAAAAAAGGGCAAAGCTTCAGGAATTGTCCGTAGGTTTATTATGTTCGCCTGAAATACCATTGTTATATTAAGATGAAAAGGTCCGAAAGCAAATATAATTTTTCTAAGTTATATTTACTAAGTGAGAAATGTCATTAAAGCAAAATTAAAGATAAGAATTTCCAAAGCATGCGTTCAAAAGAAAAATAGCGATACCAGATGAACAATATTCAAACTGGCGGAATGAAGACCTGCTATCTAACAAGTAATCAATTGTTAATCAACTGCCAACCATTTTTCAAGCAGAAAAAACAAAAATCAAAAAATAATATTTTAAATGATTGGGATTAAACTTAGCCATGAACTAAGTCAGGGTGCATTCAACCGTCATCATTTCAAAATGAATAACCAAGAGAGTGTAAGGAAGTCCATGGACTATTGCATTAAAGAACTACTGGCTCAATAAATATGCCAAAAACTACTGCATGACATAATAGCAGCTACAATAATGTGTTTGATGAGAAACAAAAGAAGCAGTTGTACTGTTGACCTCATTTTTGGGTGAGATCTTTACTTCTCTCCTTAGAGTCTAAGGTCTAGCCTTAGGTTTTATTTGTTTGACTCTCTTAGAGGACTAGTACTGGACCCACACCATTTAGAAAATCCGAGCCACCCCGTCGAGTCTCGCATGGGCGGTTTTGAATCCTTGGCATTCCGCTGAATTGATTAGAACCGCACATGAAACTAAAATTGAGTTCCTATATTAATAGGAGCAGCCCCTAGGTAAACCATTTGTGACTCGAGCACCCGCAAACGCCGCATTTTGAGCACGCATCGCACCGCGCACGATTTTGACCTAAATTGACTCGTCCGTACGACCTCGGATGACGAAACGGACCACACGGATGCGTCTGGGACATTGATGTTAGCTAGGAAGGACACTCATATTGTTAAGGTTTTGCGCGCGAGCGATAAGCACGAATTTCAATGCATATTTTTTTTAATTAGCGGTGCGCGGGCCCGGGCTCAACCCAAGTTCGACTCGGGTTTAATTCGGGTTTCATTCAGACTGGAATCGGGCTGAACACGGGCTACGCATCAGCTCACCTGAATTTGAAATTCAAATTTCAAAATTCAAAAAAATTGTTTAAATTTGTCTTAATTAAAGATATTACGGTGTTATTTTTGTTCCAATTAAACCCGTTGCATGAATGGAAGGTATTGATTTCCACGCTCAATCTTTTGTAATGGAAACATTGCAAAATTTTGAAATAGCATTCAGTTCCCCCGCTGGTCACTGGTATTGGGCACAAAAGCTTTCCCTCGCCTCTTCCTCCAGCTTGAAGCCCTACTCTTCCTGCTTGAAGCCCTACTCTTCCTGCTTGAAGCATGCCCTCGCTCGAGCCCGCCTCCCTCTTCGTCATTGTCGGCCGTTATTTTAATTTTCTATTTTGGAAAAGAGATAATTTTTTTAAACATGAAGATAGTTTTAAATATAAATATGTGATTTTTATTTTTGTGAAAGAAATATTTTTAATTTTTGAAAAGAGATGAGACCAAATGAGTCTCATATATTGAATAGTTTGAATAACTGAGCACAATACCACAAGTAATACACTTATCCCGAAGAATAAACACATATCACTTGTAGTAGGCTCAATCACCTAAACTAAAGAATTTGTGATATCTGTTTGGTCTGTGAAATATTTTATATGAGGTCAACAAGTTTTCCTACCTAATATAAGGATTAGATAGGGTTTATTTTACCTGGGTTCCAAGTTCCCTATAGAGGCAAACCCCTATAGTTAATTACATCTCGAATGACCATGATCATTTAAGAAAACTCTCGATTAAGATCAGTAGTTCTGCCTTTGAGAATTCAAAGTTTAGGTTTTCACGATTGGACATGGGAAAATCAAATAGGAGTGACTCAAACAGGAACAGTTATTTTAAGAAATCCAAAGGAATGAAGAGTATGGGATATCACAGATCCGAAGAAAACCCCGGTGACCTCCCGACTATCCTATTGTTTGGTTTTATATCTTTGAAATGATGTTGTTTAATGTTTAATCCTGCAATTTACTTAGAATTTAGGACTTATGTTTGCACGATATATGATCGTGCAAATATCTAAAAAAAAAATAGGAGGATTTATACAGTAAAGTACAATAACCTCAGAATCATAAAGTGTTAGGACTTCTAATTGCACAACAAGGTTATGCAAAAGCCTAAAAGTGATATGTGAGGGTTTACGCTGCGCTAGGCAAACCACCTCGAAATTCTATGGGTTGTTATTTAAACTAAGAAAGTGCTTAATGATATGAATTTGTTTTGACGTTGTTCTTCTGAATGTCCTCGCCGTGCTGTCAAAGTTATTCGCTCCAAGCTCCTCGTCATAACACCTCCGGATTCGATGTTAATTTTAAAGATATATGCAACTGTTTAGTCAATGCTCTGTTGTTGGGTACCTCCTATAAAACCAACTACCGGCCTCTTATTCTAAGGTATAGTGTATAATAGAACAATAAAGCATGTAATATAAAAGAAAAGAACAGTAGAATGTACAGTAAAGAAGAAAAAAAAACAGTACAGTATGTTGTGAAGTAAAATGTTGTAATATAAATCAAACTTGTATATCTGGTAGACTTGTTGCTCATTTAAACGAGCTAGTATACACTGTATAAACAAAAGAAACATTACCTGGAAAACTCAAGAAAATTGACAAATGACCCACGACGGAAAACTCGAGAAAAACGACAAATGACAATTTCAAAAAAATTATCAAAATCTTGGGAAGATTTCGGAAAAGGGACCACGAGTGCTTTGCCCAAAAATTACAATAAAACATACGAAAAATCCCAAAAGAGGGGACCGCAAGTACTCGGGTCGGGGCTAGGCTCAAATATAATGTATTTGTACTCGAGGGACGTCGAAGGTTAGTGTTAATCACCCGGATGTATAGAGTTTGTCACTCAACTAGAAGAGAGTCCTACTAAACCTAACTTAGGATGGTATTCCTTAGCCTAGTATCGGTAATCAACAAGTGGACAACCAAGTTATAACACATTTAAAATTTATATTTTAGCATGCACATAGATTTCAGACATACAAAAAAGTTGTATCAATTTGAAGTGAAAATATTTTGTTAAATATTGTATTTGTTCTTATCATGTCTGTTATTATCAATTTTGAAAAAGTATATTTGTCCATGAGTCGATCACGTCGTCGGACATATGACCGCCAACAACTTAAGAAGGTACGGGTCTCCGCTGGTCTTGTGTCGGTGAATGATATTATCATTCTCAGTTTATCAGATCCCAGGATTGGGTCCTGATGTCGTAGGATGGAATATCATTCTACTCTACCACCAGCGTGTCTTTGTCATCATCGCCCTAAACCCCAAAACAAAACTGACCTACTTGCGACTTTGCTTGATGGTTTCATATATAGCAAAAGACTATAAATGGACACTTATGTGTCAGACGTAAGCAATGAAAACCAAACCAAAAAGCAAGGAAAAAAAGAATAAAAATAGGGATGAGAGAGGAGCTGATCCACCCAAAATTTCGAAAAAACGAAAGATCAAGCAACCCTAAAAAACTGTGACGAAAAAATCTGAAAAAGAGAGCCCAAGATTCTTGAATCAATCCAGATGATATATTTTTCTCAAATTTTATAATTGGAACAACCCAAGAAGGGTATCATTTCCAAATTTTGTTTCAAGCAAATCGAAACGGGCCCAAAACTAATGTGACAATTGTATCCACGACTCCACCACCTATATGTACTCACACACCCAAGCCTGAACCCATGTGTGACATTTATGTTATCCAAGTTTTAATGTCGAACCTCCAAACTCTTTTCCAATTGACAATTTTATGAGTTTACTAATCCTTTCACGAATCAATTTATATCATCTTTATGATTTCCTGAAATGAAGCTGTAAGAGTCTTTCATATTTCACAAAGTAAAGGAGAATAATCCATAGAGGGCAACTTTTCTAAATTTCACAAAGTAAAGGAGAATAATCCATAGAGGGCAACTTTATAAATCTCCAAAAACCATGTCAATATCAAATCCATTCAATTCCACCCCTTGTTAAAAGCTTTTCACGATTATATAAATGTAACACTAATTTAGAAAATATAGAAGTGCTCACGGTCAGGGCAAAATGAGTCTGAATAATCCTCAACAGGCTCACGGGTAAGGCAGGAAAGAAGATAGTAACTCACGGGTAAGGCTAAGAAAAGGGACAGCCAAACCTCACAACAAGCCCACAGGTAGAAACCAGGAAATGCATAACCAAGCTCCAATATAAGCCCCACGATTTAGGACGGGAAATAGGACAAAAGCCCACGGGTAGGGGCAACAAGGAGAAAGCCAAGCCTGAACCAGCCATATTCAACATAAAAGAGTCACAAGAGAAAGTTCACAACTAAGGGAAATAAGAAGAAAGCTAAGTCCAAACCAACCACGACACAAACCACAACAGTAAGACTCACGGCTAGGGGCAGCAAGGAGAAAACCAAGCCCCAAACCAACCACAGCACAAAACAAGGAACCACAACAGTAAGGCTCACAGCCAGGGGCAGCAGAGAATATCCAAACAGGACAAAAGGAAACCAGCTAAAATGCTCACGGGTAAAGGCAGCAGACCAAAACCACTAAACCGGTTTCACAGCAAAGAGAAAGCCACCACAAATATTATCATTGTACTCATTTGATCTACAAAAGAGAATGAATGGACAAACTCACAAAAACTATCTAGATTAAAGCCATTTTATTGAGCAAGACATGCTAGTGAATTGATCAATTTATATCAAACATTCTCATATAGAAGTAGATATTGAAATCATGAATTTTAGGATGACAAACTTGATTACCAATAAAAATCTCAGGATAAACGTTATATGAAAAACTTCCGACCAAACCGAGCCCAGCAAAGGGCTAAATCGAGCCCAGCAAAGGGGCTAAAACAAAAAGAAATTCCAGCTAAAACACAATCCCAAAAAGAAGCCAAACTGAGCCCACCAAAGGGGAAACTGAGTCCAATACAGGGGGCAAACCGAGCCCAGCACAAGGGCAAATCAGAATACAATTTCAGCTCAACTATACCTAACAAAAGAGAGCCAATAACAGAAACTTTTGAGCCAAACCAATTCCTTCTCTCAAACCAAATTAAACCCAACATAAAGGCTCAAGAAAAGAATATAATTTAAGCCAAAACCGAACCCATCAAATGGGAAAAACATATCAACATTTCTAGCATGAATTCAACCCAAAAGAGCCAAAAGCGAACCCATCCATATGGGGAAATCAGAGAAACATTTTCAGCTATAAGTCCAACCTAAAAGAGCAAAAAAAAAATCGAGCCCACCAAATGGGCCAAAACGGAGCCACCAAGAATCAGATTCCACAAAACTTAAAAACCCAAAATTTACATCCAGCATATACTTTGAACAGGGACAGGAAACGAATAAGCATAAGCGAATTCCAGCATATATTTGAACATGGGTGATAATAATAAAAAGCTTAAGAATTAAGTATTGAACCAACATTTCATTTAGCATGTATCTTAAATGGGGAACTATCATCTCATGGCAACAACCGTAATGTTCCAAAATTTCATCCATCATGCATTTTTTAGCAGAAAAAGAGAAAAATATCAATATTATGCTTCATTTTTACTGATTCTAGCAAATATTCAAGACTAGATCTTAAAACAAGCCTAAACCTTATCTTCACATGCTTTAGAAGAGAAAATAAATACTTTTAGATGTCATCCAAAATGGTGCAGATTAGAGGAAAGAAGAGAAATACCTCTTAGTGCATACTCAAAGCAAAACTGTAAGACAAATTCAAGAAAACACCTCCTACAGAAAACCTCCACCTAAAAGCTTCGAGAAACAACAACCAACCACCACTTTAGCACACGAGAACCTAGCCGAGGAGAAATTTTGGCAGAGCCTTCCCCTAAAAGCCTTAAACAGCAATTAGCAAAACAATCTCAGCCTTCCTTTCCCTCTAAAAATTTTCAACAACCCAAAACAATACTTTAGGAAGCTTTTTTATAGGCAGAGATGAAGGGGGGAACTGCCACCTACCGCCGTTTTGTGGTCGAATAAAACAGGGGTAGTGAATCGTCACCATAAAAGAGGAGAAAGTAAAGCCTCGAGAAGGAGAAGGGTCGGCCAGCCGAGCTCCCACGATTGGAGAGTTAAGCGGTCGAGCGGCCACGCGAGGAAGGAGAAGAGTCGAGAGAGAGGGAGATCGCCGCGTGGATGAGCCACAGGATCTAGGGCACACAGGGACGAGTCGGACGGCTGATCGAGCTGTGGGATGGGCCAAATGGAGAGATTAAGTGTGCGTAAAAGGGGTAAATAGGTTTTAGGGTTATAATTAATATTATAATCAGTAATATGAATATATAAAATATTTAATATTTCTTAAAAATAAAATTTGATTCGTACATTTTTATTTGTGCGTCAAAATATAACAAAATTGATGTTCTTTTCAAGTAACTTTGACGTTCCGGACACGTTGGTGCGGCCTGTTTCGTCATCAGAGATCATTTTGATGAATTCATCAATTTGAGTGCAATTTTCTCATGTTCAAAAATTATGGTAATATGAGTGTCTTTCCTAGCTAAAATTGGTGTCACAGACGCGTTGGCGCTGTCCATTTTGTCGTTGGAGGTTGTCCGGAGGAGTTCGCATTTTCACCCATTCTTTAGGTTCAATTTTAGTCTGATCTTGTGTAACTTAGTGAAATTTGTGCATTTTGTGTGTGTGTGTGATGATGAAGTCCTAAAGAGATTTTTCTAGAGCTTGGGATCCTACTGGGAACTTCTCCTTGAGTCTCCACATGATAGTCCTTAACCACTCGACCATATGACGATGGTTTTGAGATCATCAATGTGAGACATCACAAGAGAAATAGGAAGTGGCTAGAATTTCTAAGGGAATAGATTCTAATACTAGTTTTCTAAGATAGTCAATAGGAACCCCTAGAGCTAGATCTTAGGATCCTAAGGAAAAAAATAATGACCTCAAAATGAGGTCAACAGTCACCCAGGAGAAGCATTGCTTGACAGGCCCCCGCTAGCTTCCGCTCAGATCTCACACTCGACCGAAGCTTTCACCTGCTCGTCTTAGGAATTTCCCCACTAAAGCAAAACGCCAAGAGGACGCTAGATTATCAATTTCAACCTCAGTGAGAATAAGTACAGGCTTCCTAGTAGTGATTAATGGCGGCGCGCTCTGCTAGGGTTTTGCCACATGGCGATTCCCGGCGGTGATTCTATCAGCTTCTTCGCTTCTCTTCGGTGTCTCCCACGACGACGTTCACTCCCTGTCTCTCCTGTTGAAGTCGATTGCTCCCAGTCGTCTCCGTAGTCAACGGAACGCTCCTTCCATCGTCGTCTGTTTCCTTAGACGAAGGCGCTACAGTCGTCTCGCTCCAGACAACCCGAGCCTCACAGTGCCAACAGTTTCCTCGCTTCCTTGCGGCCCGTCAAACCATTTCTTTCACGCTCTTGTGAGGGAGATAGTCTCGACGCTTCATTCCTATGCAAATGCCTTTGCCAGCGACTTGCCCATTCCTGCCCGTGCCCCTCCTCCAGGTTAAAAGCCTGCTTTTGCTATCGATAAGTCCTGCAATTTTCCGCAATCGTACGAGGCTCTTGAAGGTGGCGGCGAACACACTTTTATTAAAAAGCTTGGATATATATATATATATATTTATATATATATATATAGGTGTTACGAATTCTCACACTTTCAAGTATATGAATATGAGTGAACTATGAAATGAAATGTATTACTAATATTAAAGCAATTTAGTTAGACTAGTTCTTTGCACGCTAGCTCCTGATTCTATAGCCAGGATGAGTGCTGATGAGAATTTGGTCTAGCTGAGTCATTCGCCCCTAACGTGTCACAGTTAACCCTAAACTGGGGGTTAGTCTAGGCGTTACAGCCGCATGTGCAAGGAAAAATTAAGCATCATTTCCGCTTCTTGAAAAACTATCGACAATAAAAAACAATACTTGTGAAACTTCATTGTTGTAGATGTACTGATCATGCAAATCTTCTATACATACCCAAGTCAAAATTATTTGTACAATGGCTCATAAAGAGAGGCTTTATTTGGATACTCAGAAAGACAGAGATGGAAAGAATAATAGAAGAGTATCTAACTCACAAATTCTCATTGAAGCCAAACATTAATTTTACAATTATTATATTTCCAGGCTCATAGTTAAAGAAACCAGACATTGCAACAGATTCCTTATTACAGTTCAAAGAACAACCATCAAACTGTTCACCCTAATAAATACTAAATCTGCCTGTTAGGATATAGATTTCCATATTACAAACCGGAACCATCAATCCCACAAAACATGAGTATACCCTGGCTGCATCCATACCAAAATAGGAAAAACTTAAGTCTGAGAAAGCCAAACAGCTAAATTGAGTAAATTACAAGATTTTCAGCTAACATACACACGAAGCATAATATAAGTAAATGATCACAATACACTAATAATCAAGATCAGAATTCATGATTTGCGTGAGTCGGATAAAACTAACAGCAAATTTGACTAGTACTGAATGTTAGAAACTACGCAACTTCCGAGTTCCTCGACTTCTAGATCAAGTTAAGAATCAAGGTAATCAAGGTTGCAAAAATTCAAGTGATTTAGAAGATATTATTAAGTTTAGGTAATTTAATCAATTTATGCTTTGAATTTTCGTTGTCTTATACTATTTATGTTAGATGAAGCTAAAAGTAAGAGTAAGAAGGCATCTGGGTATGGAAGGAACAGAGTGATTGTGTAAATGGAGTAAAGTGGTTGTCAATAAATACAAACCAAAAGCCCCACATCAAATTAGTGAGTTTTCTCTTATTAATTTTATTATTCTTTGATTATTTTTAAAAAAAGGAAAAGTCATGGCATGCTTCAGCGCTGTTGTTTATCAACTATTTATCCAACCATGATCTTGGGATTGCAATTTTGTCTCTCTTAATAATTCCAACAAACAAAAAACAAGGCAAGAAAACATACCTGAACCAACTGTGTTACTTCAGCTATAATATATGAATTAGTTGGAAATCTTGATGTTAGGCAGCAAGCAATGCGAGGATCAACAGAAAATGCAATCCTTGCATGTTCAATCCATCTTTCTGAGCTAATTTTATTACGAAAGGAAGAGTTATCTCTGTAATAATTGACCAAAAACCATCAGGCAGTGCTCCACAAATAAGAAAAAGCCAGTCAAATCACAAGATATTTGATAAAAGATACTTTGTGTTTAAAGGTTGTGACCAAACTTCAAGCCTATCTGCCTCATGCTGGCATAGCATGGCAAGTAGCTGCTTCCGTTTGTCTCTTCCAGAAGCATAGTCATCCATATGTCCCCAGACAGGATGATATAGATCTGTCTATAAATGAAAAATATTCAGCATACAGGATGCTTAGTGCAATAAGATAAAAACTAAAGGCAAAATGAAAGTAGAAATATTCCATTATCCAAGACTTCTTACCATGTTATTCAATTCACTTTCACATCCTTTGCCTTTCAAAGATGAATCAGTTGAAGATGTTGACACAGAATCTGTTTTCTCATTCAAAAGATGATGAACAACTAAAGAAACAGACTGAGCCTCGCTCTGTGCAAAACCCTTATCATTTGACTCATACCACTCTGGCTCACAAGCAAACCAACCCAATGAAGCACTGAAACATACAAAGTGTCCCTGAGGATCCAGAACTTATGGAAATAACTTCCCTAGTTAAATATAAGTGGCTATTCAGATAAACACTTGAAAATTAGTAAATGTTGGAAAGCATGGAGTGACATTCCAATCTAAATAACAGAATTGAATGGAAAATATAATTGGGCAGGAAGAAAGCATTCACTTTAAACAGATTACAGCAAAAATTAAGATAACTGAGACACAAGCCCTAAAATGGTAGAAAATCACACCAATTGCCAAAAGAAGTTATAGAGTTGAGAGGAGAGCATACTTACCGAAGAACACGGTCTTCGAGCAGATGAAGCCCAATTTTACAGTTCTGGAGATTGCTCTGTGATTTACATGAGCAAAATTTTAATCCAAGTAGAATAGCGGTGAAGAAAGTGCCAGTTGCTGCCGGGTGTTTAGAAAAATGATATGGTGATTTCATCGTTTCTTGCAACATTCGACCAAAGAACAAAAGTTGCTCCATACTATCATGTCGAACTACCTATAAAAAATCCAATCTAAAATGAAAGAAAAAAAAGTAAAAGATTCTCTATGTTACCACTACGAATAACCAGGCAGCATTAAGGAGAAATACAGAAATGATTTAAAGAACACACCAGAACCATGGCGCATTTTATAAACAACATTTCCACAAAAAAGGTTAACCATGTTAATCAAGCATGAGTAATTATAGTAAAATAACTATAATAGTGAACTTAAATAGTAATATGAAACAAAAGAGCAGACAGAGAGACAGGACCAAGATAAATAACCTCAAAGCGATCAATAAAAAAACCAAGCCAGAGTTTATGGGCCATCAATCCTTCAACAATGTCCTTCTCAGGCTGTGGTTCTGGTTCTCCAGGAATGAGGTGAGGCCTTAATTTTGCAGCAGGACCAGAATATCTCATTTCAGAAGCAAACAGACCACGTTTTGTATCTATTGTCCACAACCATGCATCAACAAGTTCTGCAAGGACAAGTGGCCCAAAAGAAGGTTCTGACGAAACAAGCCAAGTCCAAATAAATATTCCTGTTTCCATTGCATCTGGCGTTGAAATGTAAGCAGGACACCAACAAAGAAGTCGTAAAAGCTGTGAGAAGCCTTCTATTTTCAATCTAGACTCAGAAGCCTGTACATGCATCTTCATATTAAAATTTAAGCATCTAAAAAAAGGAAAAGCATTATTTCCCATAATTACGGACATTGAACACAAAGGACAAAGGATAAAAATTTACCATCTGTGAAAGAAGTAATGCAGTAGCCTGAGAACAGGTTTCTCGAAACAAGGATTTATCTACAGTGGCACCTTTCTCGGCAGTGCCAACAAATTGTTGAAGCAGCTGGACAAATTTTGCTAGGAGAATCTCATTAAAAGAAACTCCTTGAGATTGCGGAGGTCCAGTTCCTAAACCCAACATGCCTAAATGAAAACCTCCTATATTATTGTACAGCCTTCTCATACCAGCAATCTCCCCAGCATGGTTACACTTCACCGTTGCACTCACAACTGCAGTTGATAAAACTTCCAAAATGAAGCCATCCGAAACTTTCTTCTTTTCTCCTGAGGCAGCAGTAGAAGCTTCTATGACTGCAGGAATATTTGCAGTCCTGATCCCACTCCAGCAATCATTTTTCCCAGAACAAATTCGGATTTCAGACAAAAGGGAAACAATATCGGATGCATGTTGTGTTTTTTGTAGTCCATTAAGCTTGCAGAGAAATTCCTGGTATAACAATTTCAAACAGCAAAAGGATAAAATAGCAACAGAAAGAAATCTCTCAGGAAACAGTAAACATAAATAAGACACGAAAGATTGCTTCTATAATAAGAAAAAGAAAACTGTACTATGAATCAAAATTCCAGTTTTTATAACCTAGAAATGGCTAATAAATTTTTCTTTTGCAAAAATGAATGGCAGTATAAGATCATACATAAAATAATATGCAGCAAATGGAATAGATCACAAGAACAAAATATTTCTCAACGAACTTTAATAATTCTGTGTTGTTGAACCAACACAAAAGTTGTTTGTGCCCACATAAATATTTGAAACGCTTCATTTGATAAACTTGTGCTGTTGAAAAATCCAATTTTGTATGAAACAATGGCACATTTTTTTTATACTCAGAGATAAAAATAACTTCACAAATGTTTCTCATTGTCATGAAGCCATGGATGAGGAGCACGTGTCATAGACTGCTTCACAGTGCAAATAAAACATGTGTTTCTAGTTTATTTTTCTAATTATGCCATGCCCTTCGAGAATTTTATTCAAATAGTTAATGCGACTGCGATGCTTTAGGTTTAAAAGGACTTTAGTGCCATATCTGGTTTATTAATTATATCATAGGTCCTTTTCCACTTTCCTTCACGGTTGTCTACCTATGAAATAAAGAGCATAATTTCATCAAAGTTACACAAATTCAGCTGTTTCAACACATGAAACCCAATCATATGTATGTATATGTGTGTACATGTATGAATATCTATATATATATATATAAAGCCATCTCTCTTCTATGGTTTCGCCTCACGGTGATTCCCTCCTTTGAATCTCTCGGCTTCACTCCACCGGCTTCCTCGTGCTCGACAAAGAAGGGTTTCACGATATTTTTCATCTTCCCGTCGTTCCGCAAGCCCTGCGATGGTCTGCTTCGACGACGAAGGGTTTTGCGTTTCGTCGTTCCGCCTACTCCTGCGCTTCGTCTCTCCTCACCCGCACTCGACGGCATTTCCTGGATAGCAGTTCACGTTGTCTTCTGTACTCGACGATGCCTTGCCCGATAGAATCGACATCGCCTCAGTCGCCCTGCCTGACAGAAGGTCAGCTCGCCTTGTAGCTCGCCTAGCATCTCTTCAGATGGCCTCGACCATGCGTTCATATGCCACTGCAGTTGCCGGCAACTTTCCTATTTTACTCGTGCTCCTCTTTCAGGTTTGGAGCCTGGTTTTCATATCGGCAAGTCATGCAATGTTAAACAAACATTTCACGAGGCTCTTGAAGGTGGTGGCGATCAAACCTTCATTAAAAAACTGGGGAAAAAATGAGAAGTCTGCTCTTATTCTCACAAAGGTTGCAACCAATACTCTAGCATCTTCGTGGCGTTTGGCTCAAGTGGAAAATTTTCTTTATGGTCACCCAAAACTTGAGATCACTCGAAAAGAATTTGATGCTATGAAGTTGTTGGGCAGTTGGAATATTGGTTTACTTGACGGTCAACACATACTAAATCAGTTGTCTCACGATGCAGATTACACTCGCATTTTTTCTCGAAAAGTTATCAAAATCGACAACTGTTATATGAAAATTCTGAAGTGGACTATTGGTTTTGATCCAAAACAGAGTCCTCTATCTTTCCAGTTTGGATAAAGTTTTCGGGGTTAAAGTTACATATGCTCAACTTGAAAATTTTCTACTCCTTAGCAACTGCTTACGGTAAGCCTCTCAAGGTTGATAGTCCTACGCTTGCTGTCACCAGACCCTTTGTGGCTTGTGTATTAGTTGAGAGGGATATCACTCAATCAGCTCCGGATGAGATACAGATTAGAATCATTCACAACGGGTATTGGCAAAATGTTGAAATAGAACCACACCCTCCTTATTGCTCTCATTGCAGTATATTTGGTCACAGCTCTACTATTTGATATCGTTTGCATCATCATCTAAGGTCGGATATCGCTAAAGATCAGCCACCTATCATCCCTATTGAGAAGATGCAAATCGATCCTCTTTACAACACCGCAGTTCCTGACGAAGAACACCATACTACAACTACAGACCTAGTTGTGATTATACCATCCACTGTTATTGAAGATGACTTACATGCCAAGACACATAAGAGTACTCTTTCAATCAAATAACATATCAACTGGTACAACATGTAGTTGTTTCTAATGTTCAACAACCTTGCACATCTTCAACACACTTTAGACCAAGTTCAGGTGAGCCAATTTTCGAATGAGGAATGGCAGGTCTACTCTAGAAGGAAGAAGAAGAATGGAGGTCGACTCCAACTCGGGAACATATTGGATGATATATTGGCTACTATTGGCAATGACAATCATCTTACCAACTTATTAGCTAGCTCCTTCCGTAGAACTAGAGGTAGAGGCAAGACCAAATTGGGTGACTCTCTAGCCACCTGTTATTATGTATTTCGGTACTTTTAGGCATTTTCATTAAGTCTCTAATGTACTTTCCTATATTTTCTAGTTTTAGAACCATTTGTGGTTTTTGTGTGGGCAGGGCGTCATGTTTGACACTCTCACACATTGTGTCTGTATCTTTCTTTCTAGTTAATGTATTAACTTTTTTGGGCTTTCTATATATATATATATATATATATATATATATATATATATATATATATATATATATATATATATATATATATATAAAGCCCAAAGACGAATATATTAATAAAAGGAAAGGTACAGAGAGGTTGGATGAAATGGCCCAAATTGGCACCAAAACTGTCCGGCATACAACACACATGTAGAAAATAGATGTATACCCAAAAAGATTAAAAAGTGGACATAGAAAAGTGTACGCCAATAGTCTGCCAACACTCGCAGATTCAGTTAACATGCGAAAGATCTAATTTAGCCTTACCACTTTCTCTTGTTCTAGGACGGGAGTCAGCTAACAAATTGCTAAGTTTGTTATCATTACCTGAAACAACTAATGTATCATCCATCAAGTTTGGTAATAGGCCTCTATTCTTCTTCTTCTTCCTAGATGTATAAATCTGTCATTCCTCATCTGAAGATTGACTCATTTGATCAGTGGATTGGTCCAAAGGTGGTCGGACAGGTGTAGGTTGTTGCACATCATGAGCCTCATGTGCCTAAGTAACAGTAACAACATGTTCGATCTGATAAGACGATAGAAAAGCAATAGAAATATTGTCACCCGTTACATCAATGGCAGGTTTTAGGGCAGGTGAAGTCTGAAATGTCTCCCCCGCCCCCACGAAAGGAGGTTTCATAGACGGGGAACTTACATCATGAGCATTGTGTGGAGTCTGAATGGTTTACATATTACCCACGAGGATATCCTTCTGATGATCAATAGTGTCAATAACTTGGAGCGGACCAGGAGGAGGGGGAATCACTACCTCTGGATGAGCACTTTGCTTCTTTGGTCTAAGATGTGGGTGTTGATGGTGACATTAAAAAATGGAGTGACCGAACATACGACAATTCGAGCAATACGAAGGGAAAGGCTCAATCACAATCTTTTGTCAATATCCATGGTATTGTATGTCTAACCAAATTTCCTTAGAAGCAATTGAAGTGATATCTCTTTCAACAAATACCCTGGCTTCAGAGGGATTAGAAGGATTAAAAGTAAGAATGTTCGTTTTGAGTTGCTTATCATAAGCTGAATCAATAAAGTACAATATTTTTTGAGTAAAATAATGAAATTTCAGACCAAGCAGACGAATCCAAACCGGAATGATTGGTGATTCCGTCTGTGAGTCAAAATTCATCGACCATTTCAAAATCTTCATTGATTTGTTATCAATCCAGATTAATCTTCTAGCAAATACGCTGTGCAATCTTCTTCATTATTAAGTTGAATAAGGATGTATCTTCCATCTAAAAGTCTAATTTTTCACTCTCCAACAAAGTGCATAAGTTCAAATTCCTTACAAATAAGCTCCATTTTGAGATGGTCATAAAAAAATTTCCCGACCAAATTCAGACGACAGGAGAAGGCAAGCTGATTACATTCAACTTCCGTAAAAAAATGGCCCTATTCTTCCGACCAAGTTTCTTGATGTCCTATGCCAACTCAAACGAAGAAGGAAAAGAACATGATTTAGAAGCACCTGAGGTATGGACACCCGCAAGGGCAGCAGCATACGATATGTCTGAAGCCATCACCAAAAGCGATAGGCGTGACAATATGACAGCATAGTTACAATGGACGAAATAGCAAAAGCCGAAAGGGGAACAGTGGTGTTGGTTCAAATAAGCCGACGAGCTAGCTCCACTAATAAGATGAGCTATCTAGAAGAGTTAAATGAAAAGTGCGAGAAGGATAAAGAGGCTAGCATTGTTGAGCAAAAGAGCATGTGGTGCAAGTCAACGTCAAAGAGTGCGTGCAAGATGACGAAAACCAGAGTGGAGGAACAACAAAGCTAGTTGGGATTTTCTTCAAAAAAAGATGAACAATGCACAACATTGACAAGTTTGATCGATCAAACCTAGACCAATAGTGTCAATTTTCTTAGACATCAAAAAATACAGAAGATTAGGTTGGGTTACCATTCTTCCTCTTTGTTCCGAATAAGAGGTACAAATTAAATCTAAACTTTTAACTCCAAGTCTGTAAATCCTAAGTTTGTTTTATAACAAGTAAATTTTTTGTCATGACTTTGCAATTGTAAAAGAAAAACAAATCAAGCGAAATTAGTATTATTGTATTTACAAGGATGAAAAACCAAAAAAAATTAAGATAAGCATTTAAACTAATAACTTTACTATTTAAATTAAGCTAATAAAATCTGAAACTTTAAGGTAGGATTTCATATTATCTTAGACGGGAAAAAGAGCATAATTTTAGTGAAAAAATAAATCAATTAAATAATATTTTATGTCTTCATGAAAAAAGAATGGTATAAATTATATTTAAGATAATAAATAGAAGTAAAAAAAGAAAAAAACTAGAAGTTCACTAATTTCAATGTTTCGTAGGTAATTATAAATTTTGTTATAGGTAATAAAATAAATCAGGTGGAGCTTAGGGATTAAGAGACAACATAAATCTTCTGAGGTTTATGAGGAAAGTTACATTTTTATAATATGGCAAAAAAATTATAGTTCTTTCTTTAAGTTTGATGTAAGGTGTAATATTTTATTATTGGCACAGTGGATAACACTGATGTTGACATTGTATGATTAAAACATTAGTTTACTCCAGTATAATATTCTATACATTAAAATAAATAGCAGATAGATGTATTTAAATTTTCAGATTATTGATGGATAAATTTCAATCATATACATAATATAATATGAATAAAAGAACTACTAAGATGAAATTTATATGCTTGTTAAATTAAGGAGTATGCTTTTATGGCACAAGCTCGAAAAGCTAAAATACCTCGAGTAAGAAAAAATGGATAATTTTTTTTGGAAAAACAATGGAAA
The DNA here is from genome assembly GCA_003013225.1 of Phalaenopsis aphrodite. Classification (NCBI taxonomy): domain Eukaryota; kingdom Viridiplantae; phylum Streptophyta; class Magnoliopsida; order Asparagales; family Orchidaceae; genus Phalaenopsis; species Phalaenopsis aphrodite. The sequence continues at coordinate 86,527 of NEWO01001212.1, forward strand.
AGAAAATATCTCACAAAATGATTGTTTGCTTGAGTATAATAATCTATACGTTGAAATGAATATCAGATAGAAGTAATTAAATTTTTGGATCATTGATGGATAAATTTCAATCATGTAAATAATAAAATTTGAATAATGGAACTACTAAGATGAAATTTATATGCTTGCTAAATTAAAGAGCACGCTCTTATGGTACAAGCTCAGGATGCTAAAATACCCAAAGTAAGAAAAAATGGATAAAAATTTTTGAAAAGCAATGAAAATGAAAATATCTTATAATATATTAAATATTTTAATGATACTTCTGGGATGAGTACACTTTATTATAAAAGAAAACTATGCTACAAAATGTAAAATTTTCTCACTAATGTCATGTAACCAAATGATAAATTTATCTTTGCTTTTTTATGAGTTGAATATAAATGTAATTATTTTTAACTTAGGTTGAGAAAAAAAAGAATAGTTATGCTAACTCATCATCACCAACATGCATATCAATTCTATTCATGATACTGTTATACTATAAAACTGAAATTATCCATCGAGGTGTTGTATAATTCAACCTTTTGGTTATTATTCATTTTCAAAAAAAGCTCCCTTAAATAACTTATAGAAGAGAATTCGTGTATAGAAAAAAAAAAGTGAAAATATGCACTAAAGAATAATCATAACTTGCTTAGTTTCTTTAATCAATTGTTTGAAAGATATTTTGGATTGATTTAATTATCAATTAAAAATTGTGTTTCTACCACCTAACATTTTTGTAACGAATTGTCAAAAATTAAAATTAAAAACAATCTAAAACACCTATTGCCCACTTAGAAGAATCAGCATTAGTTGGTTTCTTATTATAAGAGGAGAAAGAGAAGGCAAAGTTAACCCCAAGCAAGCAAATATCAAAAGCGGGTGAAAAGGGAGAAGAGGAAGAGAAGACAAAGAAAATGTGATAAAGAAACCAAAAACAGCCGAAGGAGCATGCGAGTGGAGCAAGAGCTCATGTCAATCAAGAGCAAGATCAGCATGAGATAGAGATAAGAGGGTTCTCGTGCAAGCGAGCCAGTGGAAAAAACGACGTCCTGTGCTAGAGTAGAAGACTGTGAGGGGAAAGAGGTCAGCATGGAAAAAAAGATCAAGCAATAAGCGAACAGATGTATGAGTAGCGACATAGATGTGAACTATACCTTTAATCACGTGAGCTTTCTAACCGAGTGAAGATGGGAGTTCATCACCAAGTTTAGGATTAACTTGTGTTAGAAGAAATAATTTCTATGATTTTCAATAAGATTATATATACATATGTATCAATGTGTGTGTGTGGTGTGAGGGAGGGCGGAAAGTATTAAACTAATTTTAACTAAAAGTAAATTACATTTATAAGAAGATATTAAATTGTACTAATGCAAAATTTACATCATAAGTATGGTTTATTTTTTTAATTAAAAATAAAGATAACTTAGAAATGTTAATATTTAATTAATAACAAAATAATATTAAATAATGAGATTACAGTATAAACAATGAAATAACAAGGATATTATATATATATATATATATATATATATATATACTAAGGGCAAATATATTAATATGGAAGAAAGATACAAAAATGTTGCATGAGAGAACCTAAAAGAAAGCCTAACTCATGCAAAACAACACTCACAAAACTCAAATAAAGCAAAGATACATAAAGGAAAAAAAACCAAAAGCCACAAAAGGGCACAAAGGTGTTAGGGACGTCCCACTTTAGTCATCCTGCCCCTAGTTCGCGGAAGTGAGCCGGCTAACAAATTAGTAAGTTGAGTATCATTGCCTGTGGTAACCAAAGTGTCATCCATCAGATTCCTGAGCTCAAGTAAATTTTCATTTTTCTTCCTCCTGGATGTGAAGACCCGTCATTCCTCATCCGATGATTGACTCATTTGATCAATAGATTTCAAAGGTGGTCGGCAGTTGTAAGTCGTTGCACATCATAATCCTCATAAGCCTGAATAATATCAACATTTTTCTAGACCTGATGAGACAGTAGTGAAATAATAGTAGAAGTATTTTCACCTATATTATCGGTGATAGATTCTAAAGCAGGCGGTGTCTGGAGAATCTCTTTTTCCCCCATGATAGGGGTTCCAAAGACGGGGGAGCTACAAGTGGGGACCGAATGGTTGACATATTGTCTGCGGCGAAAGTGACTTCTTCTGGGGTATCTTTCTGATGATCAATAGTGTCAAAAACTTGGAGCTGATAAGGAAGAGATGGAATCACAACCTCTAACGGAGCAATTTACTTTTTTGGTCTGAGGTGGGGGTGCAGATGATGACATTGAGAACTGGAGTGTCCGAACATACGGCAATTCGAACAATACGGCGGAAAAGGCTGGTGTTGTGTGTCCAACCAGATTTCCTCAGAAGCGGTGTAGTGATGTCTCTTTCAACAAGTATTATGGCTTCAGATGGACGAGAAAGATTAAAAGTAGGAATGTCCATTTTGAGTGGCTTTCCATAAGCTGAGGCAGTGAAATACAACACTTTTTGAGAAAAATAATGAAATTTCTGACCAATGAGGAGAATCCGAACCGGAATGATTGGCGGTTCTGTCTGTGGGTCAAAATTCGCAAACTATTTCAGAATCTTTATTGTTTTGTTATCAATCTATATTATCCTTCTAGCGAAAAAGTGCATGTAATCATCTTCATTACTAATTTGAATGAGAATATACCTCTCATCTAATAGTCCAATTTTTTACTCTCCAACGAGGTGCATAAGTTCAAATTCTTTGCGAATGAGCTCCATTTTGGGATGACCATATAGAAATTTCCCAACCAAATTCAGACGACAAAAGGAAGCAAGTTGAATACCTTCAGCTTCTGTAAAAAATATGGCATGTTTCTCATACCATAAATAAATGAAATAGATAAATGAATAAATGATAATCAGGAGAGTCTTGTAGCTCCTTATCTTCAGGAAGTATCTGGTGCAGAGGCAACAACTCATACTCCTGGTGAATGATAATTCCTTGAAAAACTGGTGAATGACAATTGTTAGATTGATTATTACTCATACTCCTGGTGATACAAGACTACACCGGTGAATGATATTTGTTAGATTGATTATTGTTAGATTGATTATTGTTAGATTGATTATTACTACAATTTGCAACAACTCATACTCCTGGTGAATGACAATTGTTAGATTGATTATTACTACATTTATTTATGATTTAATTATATTGAAAAACTGGTGAATGATATATATTCTCAGCNATTAATAACAAAATAATATTAAATAATGAGATTACAGTATAAACAATGAAATAACAAGGATATTATATATATATATATATATATATATATATATATATATACACACACACTAACGGAAAATATATTAATACGGAAGAAAGATACAGAAATGTCGCATGAGAGAGCCTAAAAGAAAGCCTAACTCATGCAAAACAACACACAAAACTCAAATAAAGCAAAGATACATAAAGAAAAAAAAAACCAAAAGCCACAAAAGGGCACAAAGGTGTTAGGGATGTCCCACTTTAGTCATCTTGCCCCTAATTCGCGGAAGTGAGTCGGCTAACAAATTAGTGAGTTGAGTATCATTGTCTGTGGTAACCAAAGTGTCATCCATCAGATTTCTGAGCTTAAGTAATTTTTCATTTTTCTTCCTCCTAGATGTGAAGACTTATCATTCATTATCCGATGATTGACTCATTTGATCAGTAGATTTCAAAGGTGGTCGGACAGTTGTAAGTCGTTGCACATCATAATTCCCATGAGTCTGAGTAGTACCAATATTTTTCTAGACCTGATGAGACAGTAGTGAAATAGTAGAAGTATTTCCACCTGTATTATCGGTGATAGGTTCTAAAACAGGCGGTGTCTGGAGAATCTCTTTTTCCCCCACGATAGGAGGTTCCAAAGACGGGGGAGCTACAAGTGGGGACTGAATGGTTGACATATTGCCTGCGGGGAAAGTGACGTCTTCTGGGGTATCTTTCTGATGATCAATAGTGTCAAAAACTTGGAGCTGATCAGGAGGAGATGTAATCACAGCCTCTAGCGGAGCAATTTGTTTTTCTGGTCTGAGGTGGGGGTGCATATGATGACATTGAGAACTGGAGTGTCCGAACATACGACAGTTCGAACAATACGGCGGAAAAGACTCGATCTCTACCTTCTGTCAATATCCTTGGTGTTGTGTGTCCAACCAGATTTCCTCAGAAGCGGGTGTAGTGATGTCTCTTTCAATAAGTATTCTGGCTTCAGATAGACGGGAAAGATTATAAGTAGGAATGTCCGTTTTAAGTGACTTTCCATAAGCTAAGGCAGTGGAGTACAATACTTTTTGAGAAAAATAATGAAATTTCAAACCAAGGAGGCGAATCCAAACCGGAGTGATTGACGGTTACGTCTGTGGGCCAAAATTCGCAAACCATTTCAGAATCTTCATTGTTTTATTATCAATCAATATTATCATTCTAGCAAATAAGCGCGTGCAATCATCTTTATTACTAATTCGAATGAGAATATACCTTCCATCTAATAGTTCAATTTTTCACTCTCCAACGAGGTGCATAAGTTCAAATTCTTTGCGAATGAGCTCCATTTTGGGATGACCATATAGAAATTTCCCAACAAAATTCAGACGACAGGAGGAAGCAAGTTGAATACCTTCAGCTTCTGTAAAAAATATGGCAGGCTTCCCATTCTTCCCAAGAGGTTTCTTGATGTCCTCCGCCCACTCAAATGAAGGAGGGAAAGATGGTGATTTAGGTGTGTCTGAGACGCGGATACCGGAAAGGGCAGCTGCATACGATCTGTTTGAAGCCATCGAAAGCTTTGAAAGGAAGAAGAGAGGAAGCAGTGAGCGCAGAGAAGCCGCAGAGCCTCAGAGGAACGGAGCCGCAGAGACGTCGGGCCGCAGAGGAACCGCTACGCGAGAAGGACTCGCAGACGAGCAGCAAAGCAAGAAAATCTCGCGAGACGAGAAGGCGCATCTCAAAGCAAGAGAAGAAGCGAGGGAGACAAACTGAGTCCAGCGCGAAGACCAGCGAAGACGAGAGAAGACGTAGCTACTACTAGGGTTCACCATCGGGCAAAACCCTAGCAGAGTCGAGCGGGATCAGAGACGACGCCATAAAATAGTATATATATATATATATATATAAGCCCAAGGGCTAATATATTAAAAAGGAAAAGATATAGATAAGTTGTATGAGTGGGCCCAAAAGAATGCACCCAACCCACACGGTACAACACACACAAAAATCTCAAAAAAAAAGAAAAAATACATGTAAGAGCAAAAAATCAAAACCATCAAAACTGGCAAACGTTAGGGATGACCCAATTTAATCTTGTCTTTGCCTCTGGTTCTCGGAAGAGAGCCAGATAACAAATTGGTGAGGTGTGTATCATTATCCGAAGTAGACAAAGTATCATCAATTAGATTCCTGAGTTTAAGTTCATTCTTCTTCTTCCTCTTGGATGTGTAAATATGTCATTCATCATCCGAAGATTGACTCATCTGATCAGTGTGTTGGTCAACAGATTGTTGGACATGTATCAGCTGATTAGTCCCTTGGCCTGACTAACAGTAACGACTTGCTCATTCGGATGATGTGGTAGAACCGTAGTAGAAAGATTGTCAACCGTTGTAACCACAATAGGTTCTAGTGTATATGAAGTATGAGTTGTTGCCTCTGTACCAGATACTTCCTGAAGATGAGGAGCTACAAGACTCCTGATTATCGGTTTGAACACTATCCTTTGTAGGTGAGAATCGTTCAGTATTGTTTTCAATAAGGTTTGAAGGTGTATGTTGCATGACAGAGCCATCCGGCATCACATCAATCGCAGAAACAGAAACGATATTGTCAGGGGGTCTACAGGAGCAATTAAATCAGACACCAACTCATGTCTTGTGGTAATTTCCTCCACAGGTAGAGCAGATGTGTCCAGAGAAGTGGGACTAGACCCATCCTTATTCGCTTGAGCTTGAGATTTCAAATTATGATAGAGTCTGTGACATTTATCAAGGGTATGCCAAAAAATCTGACAGTAGATACAATAAAAAGATTATGTTCTATGAAAATTTGTTGTCAATATCAATTATGAGTTGAGCCCAGCCAGACATCAGCAGTATCATGTGAAGCAATATCCTTTTTCACAAGTATTTTAGCTATAGAAGGTCTAGTTATATTGAAGGTGGGTAGATCTAGCTTTATAGGATTCCTAAGTGTGGCCCCAATAGAGTAGAGAACCTGATGATTAAAAAAATGCAGCTTGAAACCAGGTAAACTAAACCACCTGGGTACAATGGAAGATTCATGGTTTGGGTTAAAATCAGAAGACTACTTGAATAACTTCATTGACTTTCCTGCAATGTTAAGATAGTTTTTAGAGAAAATACGAGCATAGTCTTCAGTCACGGTTAACTGAATCAACACATGTCTCCAAACAAAGATTCTCACTTTTCACTTGTCTACTAGTTTGAGATCATCAAAACATTTTCTGATAAATTTCATAGATGGGTGCCCCCACTGAAATTTTTCAATAAGAGCAAACTTACATTTCTCAGTTAAGGTTAAAATTTTGTAAATCAGCAAAAAAAGTGTTGTTTTTCCACATTTCCTACTTGTCTTCTTAACAAAAGGGCAGTCACATGTAACATCACGACATTCCTTATAGCTTAAGAGGAAGACAACAGCAGACTCCACCAGATGATTACCCACCACGTGGGCGAATGAGCATTTGTCAGGTTCAACCGAAGAAGAAAGGAGCGCCATCAAAGCAGCGAGATAGTCCACCTGCTACGACGCTCCGATATAAGCGCACTAAGCGAATCGTGGCGTCGAAACAGATGACGCTACGAAAATGGAAGCAGGGAGACACGAAGATCATGGCGTTGAAACAGACGAAGCTGAAATGAAGAAACGACAAAAACACAGTAAGTAGGGAGACACAAAGACGTGAGCCAACAAAGCTGAAGACGCGAAAAGACGGAAGTGGAGAGAATGAAACGTAGTAGACGAAACATAAGCGATGAGGTGTGAGCCCTCTTCCTTCGAGCACAATTAAATCATAGACGATGGAACTCTTCATGCGAAACTCTAGCAGAGAAGACGGAAATCATTATATATATATATATATATATATATATATATATATATATATATATACATACATATATATATATATATATACATACATATATATGTACATACATATATGTATATATATACATATATATATATATATATATATGTATATACATATATATGTGTGTATGTATATATATATATCTATATTATATACATAAATATATATATATATATATGTACATAAATAAATAAATATATATATATATATATATATATATATATATATATA